>RJWJ010010469.1:0-46943 GCA_004363605.1 Indri indri | reverse complement strand
GTTAAATCTCAAATAGATTTAAGCTAGTTTCTTGACATTCGTATGTACCTTTTTATTTGCAGCTTTTTAATATCTTCTCATATGCGGAAGATATTTTCATAATGATAAGTTAATACCAAGATTCAGAAACTGTTGTTTCCTCGAATTATGTTTACATAGCCTATGTTTTGAATATCACTGAATAAGTTATCTGAGTTACATAATTCAGTCCACAATGATGGCCTCAGGTCATGTTGTTTCTAAGGAACTTTTATTTTTTGTAAGTAAAATGGTATTAATTATGGATCTATGTCTGTAAACTCATTTCATGTCATTTAATGTCAAAATTGCCATAAAAATCAAACACCGATGTTTACTAAAATTCAGAAAAATATAAAAACGTTACGATAAACATGCTTTTGGGGGGATTTTTCTGCATTGACTGGATTTATTAAGAAATCTTAACATTTTAAGTATGGCAGGCTTTGAATTGAAGATACCTTTGTTTCTGGAGCAAGTGTGGGAATTCTTTTATTGTTGTAAAAAACGTTTATGATATAGTCAAGATTTTGATAACCTTTCTTGATATGTAGATTATTGGTTTAAAATTTAGATCACCAGCTTGAAATTCAGTGATAGATGGACAGGGTAGTTTCCAGAACAACAAAAACAGTAGTAAATTGGTGAGATGGTGGGGATGGAGAGTGTTGAATGTTAGGCAGTCCAAATTTTTGAGCTTGCCAGCATTATAATTTTTTAAAGTATGTTTATCTTCAGAAACTGACCCTTTTTTCCCCATTCTCACCTAACGTAATCTTGCATTTGACATGCCAAAGTAAATTCTTCATTGGTTTCTTTGTCTCTGGTGTCACATCTATCCAAAACCATCTTTCCCATGGTTTCTAATTATCTTCCTACAACACTGATTATTTGCCTGAATGCTTAAGTCCTTCAGGAACTTACAACATACATTGTGAACTTCTCAGCACGATATTGAAAAGCTCCATGTTTCTTAAGCCTCATTCCTTTTACCACTCAATCAGAATTTTCACCATCCTCTGTATAATCACTGCATCAATATCTATTTAAGTGCTATTTTTCAAACTTTTTGATAGTTGCTGCACATAGAGTTGCCTTTCTATATTTTATGTTTATGGAAGACATTGATTATAATAAAATCACTTTGTATTTATATTCTCCAGTGGGTAGCCTGCTGTTTTGAGTGTAGCATGTAATTGGTGCTGGATGTTTCTGGAGTTTGTATGCATGATATCCAGTTAATCAAAACATACTATTTCCTTATCCTTTGGAATAAATACTAGTTTATTAGACTATAGAAGGAACTATTCTTCTCTAAAGTGGCAGTGATTATGTATCTATTTTGAGAAGTAGTTTGAAATGTAATGCTAATCAGTTGGTCCTGATGGCCCTGCATTTCCAAATTTCCATGTGACTTTGTATTTTGAGTGTGGAAGGATTTGGAGTACCGCTAATGGTATAAACAAATTCATTCAGTTCTGACCATTGTTAAAAGACATTGGTTTTTGTTGTTTGCATTAAGTCAGACTTACTTTGGGAGAGAAAGTGAAAAATAAGTTTAACTACTTTAGAAATCTAAGTATTACTGTTAAAAAAGTTTTTTTTTTTCCAAAAGAAACCTCTGCAGTAAATATCGCCTTTAGTCTTTCAAAACTAAAAGGATTTAACATGCACAGAAATATAGAGACTAGTATAACCTCTGTGTTATCTATACCTCAGATTTAACATTATCAAGAATTTGCCACACAGCTTTGTTTCCTCAAGTGATTTATGGCAACTTTCTGACACTGTTCCTGCATCCTGCAGTATGCATATCTCAAGATGAGGACATTTTCTTAAATAACCAGAGTAATACCTTTATATTACCTAATACCTAGCTCATATTCAGATTTCTTTACTTATCTCAAAAATGACGTTTTTACAGTTGATTGTTTGGATTAGGATTTAAGTGAGTTCTGTATTCTTTTGCTGGTTATGTCTTCAGAGAATTTAGAACAATTCTTAACTTTTTAAAAAAATTTTTTGCTCCCATTCTACTTATTTGAAGAAAATGGTCAGTTGTACTGTAAAATGTTCCACGTTTTAGATTTGTATGTTTAGCTTCAGTTTAACTCAGTGCTTGTCAACCTCCTCACTTCCCCCAGGGTTTATTGTTGTTGTTATAGTTGTTGTTTTTTCTTTACTCTTCCAAGGGGACATTTGGCGGTGTCTGGAGATACTTTTGGTTGTCACAACCTGAAGGAGGGTTGCTACTGGTGTATAGTGAGTAAAGGCCAGGGATTCTGCTAAATATCCTAAAGTACACAGGACAGCTCCCCAAAACAAAGAATTATCTGGCCTAAAATGTCAATAGTACCTACAATGAGAAATACTGATTTATCTTGTCCCTGTATTGCCTTACTATTTTTTGTATACTGGAAGTTATTTCTAAAGGTTTAAAGTCTCTACTAGTTTATTGTTTATTCGGGGGGTGGGGGTCAAGAATACTTCATAGGAGGTGCTGTGTATTTTATGTTGCATGAATCAGGGGCATATAATGTTTGATTGTCCCACTTTTAGTAATTAAACAATCGGGTTAGGTGGTAATAGCCTGATCCCTAAATGTAGAATTTAAAGTCAGCTTTTCTAGAGCAGTGTGAAAGTTCAGTTCCTTATTACTCCACCATCAAATTTTCTGGTGGAAAGAATGTTGAACTAGTTAATTGGATAACTGGTCTCTCAGTGCTAGATATTTAGAAACCTGCTATTTAAATAAAGGTCCTTATACTTCTGTTTTCTCATCTGTAACAATGAAATGAACCTGTTGAATTCTTAAGGCTTTTGCTTTTTGATGGTTTCTTTATATCAGATAAGAATTTAATGCATGTAAGTATCATTTCATAAAATATCCAGCTGGTCAAAACAAAACATCTAAAATACTTTAAATATAACTTAAATTGTCGAGCTTTAAATATTTATAACTTTGACAGACTTTTTTCCCTTGGAATAAATTTAATAAGGACATCCTTTTCTTCTGTTTCTTCTCTCTTCATGGAAGTTATTTATACATTTCATTTAAAGAAAATATATTAAAGTATTTATTTGATTTTTTTTATTCTGACCATTTTTAATGACTTTATGTTCCAGAGCTTGGTTGTGATTCAAAATGATTTTTTTCTGTATAAATAATATAATAAACCTGAGTTAGTTTTCAAAGGGAAAATGCATTTCAATTTTTAATTTGTAGCTACTTCAATTGGGGATATGGTGGAGACATATAGGCCCATAATTTGGTTTAGATTTTATTAAGAGATCACTTATTTTTGTGTGTTTATAAGGTTGCATCTCCTTATGTCAGTCTTTCGCCACTTGTTCTACAATGTAGCACAAGATCTTTCCACTTGGAAAGAGAGGAATTGATGTTAAAGGAGGAAGTTCTCTTCTTCCTCTCTCAACTCTTATAACTCTTTTTTTTCTCCGATTACCTTATACACTTTCTACCTTGTATGATTTTTCATTTGTACAAATTCTAGATAGTAGGTTGGTTTTACACATCGCTGTATCTCTCATAATAATAAACAGTATCTCTTGCATATAGAATGTTTGCAATGAATGTATGTTTAATATATCAGTGAAGTTAGCATTTTGCCCTACCTGCTATCTAAGATTTTTTTGTATCTCCTGTAAAATCTATAAAGTATACCTTTAAATTTATTTGTTGTGATTACTCCTTCTCCTCCAAATACACTGGAGCTTTTTAGAATTTGAAAGGGAAGGATCTCAAAATCCTCTGGTAAATTTCACCTTCTTTACAGATTCTTTAGTTTATTCAATAGTTGCTTGAGTCCTGATGTGTGTTGGGCATACATTTAGTGTTTGGGTGTTCATCAGTAAGCCAGATAAAGCTTTGTTTTCCTGGAGCTTAGAAAGACAATAAATATATTTATATACACATATATATATATATAATATTCATGTATGAAAAAATTAATCTATGAAAAAATTAGTTAGAATAAGCATCTAGAAATAGAGATGACTGAGAGACCTGCTAGGTAACACAGGTAGCAGCTGAAGCAATTCTGGTGCCTAGGCCTTCAAATCCTAGTAGTATCATTGAAATTAGCTCCTTCTTCATTAATCTTAAACTGGGGAGGAAATAATAGATATTTGTTCCTATTCTTTTCTTTCATTTGATAACTCCACCTTTTTTAAAGCTCTCTATAAGAATTTCATAGTCATTTGACTACTGTTTTTTAAGTTATCAAATTTGCATGCAGTAAGAATAGTAGGCTTAAAAATCAACATAAGAGGCCAAGCGTGGTGGCTCACACCTGTAATCCTAGCACTCTGGGAGGCCTAAGTGTTAGGATTGCTTGAGGTCAGGAGTTTGAGACCAGCCTGAGTAAGAGCAAGACTCCATCTCTACAAAAAAGTAGGGAAAAAAAATTACCCAGGTGTGATGGTGCACATCTGTAGTCCCAGCTCCTCAGGAGGCTGAGGCAGGATCGCTTGAGCCCAGAAGTTTGAGGTTGCAGTGATCTGCGATGACACCACTGCACTCTAACAGGGGTGATAGAGCGAGACACTGCCTCAGAAAACAAAAAATTGACATGAGAATTTTTATGGAGAAGTTTAAAGTCAATAAGAAAGCAAATGTTTTTGTACTTAGTACCCCTCATTAAAGGATTGAAATGTAATTTTCTTAGTAAATTTTCACTAGGCTTAGTTATGATAAAGTATGGTATAAGGGACTGTATGTCAGAAAATCACTTTTGATTGAAATTTAATACCTTCTATGATCTAACTTCCAACCTTGTGACTTTTCCTATATTAAACCATCTGATCTATCATATAGAAATTTTATACTTGTCTGCCATATTTGTTTTTTCTCTCCTCTTTTCTTACACAAATTAGGTAATTTGATCAAAATCTTTTCATATTATTTTTTCTGCATGCATTGCCTTTGAACAGCTTTAGCACCTCTGATCTTTACTTTGGCAGTTAACTAAATACTGTTCTTTGAGGTCTTTTGCTTTCTAAAACTTTAATTTAAAATATTATTTAATTTTTCATCTGCTTCTTTTACCCATGTTTATTTTCTTACATTTATTTTGTTTACTTTGTCTTCTCTTACTGAACTGAAATGATGTAGATATTTTAACAGAGAAAATGTCATGGAGAAACCACTTTTTCTTTAGAAAGATTAATTTCTGGACCATGTTTGACAATAGGAAGACTTTTTTTACTGCTATAATTTTGAATCACACCTTGCTAAGGCCAAACCATGCCCAGAAGTCTGCTTCTCCTATACTTTAATCTTCCTAAAGTGATTAGCCTATAAAATTTATGTTTTATCATATTTGCTACTGCCTTTAAAAATAACTTAAAATTTAAAAAAAAATTGTTCTTATCTCCATCTTCCTGTTATCTTAGCAGTTGTTACTGATTGATTAAAGTACTGCAAAGGTTTATGACATTTAAAAAATATTTATGGAGACTATTTTCAGATTGTTCTGTGCCTATTTGTACTTGAAATATTAGAAATCTCAAATGTTAGTTCATATTAACTGCTTTAGTTTAATGGAACTTTGGAGAGAAACATATTATTTCTTCCCAAATTTAACATTTAATATTAAATGTATTGATTAAATATAGTAGTATGCCTGGTTACTTGATTGGTGACTTTCAAAGGTGGAATAATGCAGAGTTTCTGGCATTAAGATGGTTAGGAATTTATCCCACAAGTTGTTTTTCTTATTCCTGACCTTCTGGATACTAGTCATGAACATAATTGTGTTCTAGATTATTAACTATTTGACCTTCTGGATACTAGTCATGAACATGATTGTATTCTAGATTATTAATTACTTTTATATCTATTTTAGTTATTACAGTGTTAGAAGTACCTTAGGTTTGGGAGATAAATTTCCTCTGATCATATTAAATAGTGATATATAGTAATTATCATTTTTTATCAGAAAACAGAAAAGAATATATTTTAGTACCTATTTGTAAGTGGCACTGTGTTAAGGGATATCAAAACAGAACTTTTCCTCATGTCTTAGAAGTTTGTTATTTTTTAACTCTTTAAATTTTTAAAAATTGTACCTGGTATATTTATTATGGTAGTTCTCAACGTATGATGTGTAGACCCTTTAGGGTCCCAGAAACCATTTCAGGTGTCCAAGAGGTCAAAACTATTGTTATCATAATAGTAAGATGTTATTTGCATTTTTCACTATGTTGACATTTTCATCTGATGATACAAAAGCAGTGATAGGTAAAACTTTGTGGCTCCTTAATCCAGGCCATGGCACCAAACTATGCTAGTTTTATCATATTCCTTATTGCTGTGCACTTGAAGTTCAAAAAAATGAAAAGCCAGTTTCACTTTAAGAATGTTCTTGATGTAGCAATAAAATTATTAATTTTATGAAATCTCCACTTTTGAATGTATGTCCTTTTAATATTGCTTTGTGTAACAAATTGGAAAGTACAGATAAAGCACTTCTGCATATACAGAAGTATGGCGTTCGGAGGAAAAGCACTTGTGCTCTATTTTGAGATGTTAATTAACGACTTTTTTGATGAAACGTCACTTTTACTGTGAAGTATAACTGAAAACTACAGTTATTAAACTTGGGTATTTGGCAAACATTCTTAAAAATGATTGAAGTGAGCCTATCACTTTAAGGAAAGCAATCAGCAATATTTGTTTGTTGCCAATGATTAAGTTTTCCAGCACAAATTAGAATTTTGGAGCTCATTTTTGCCTAAGCTTGATACCCTTCCAGTACTTAAAGACTTTTCTGATAAAATGAGTGGTGATATTAATGAATGTGAATTTTTGATGTAGTAGTTTAATTTCTAAAATGGTAAATATCAATAAATATATCCCTTATATGAAGTCCTTGGGAGCTCAGTACTTCATAAATGTATAATGGAGTCCTGAAAGCAAAATATTCTAAAACTAGTGATTTAGGTCTTCTGCCAAAGTCAAAGGTTTCACAGCCTAAGCATTAACCTCATAACCTCATATATATCTCTTAATGAAATCAAAATGAAAAAGAATACATAGATTTTAGTAAGCAAATTTAGATTGCTTATGAGTAGTAAATTCTTAAATTCTTCTACAAATGTAATTCTCTTCTTTAGTTAAGCAATGGGCTTAGATAGGTCATTGAATTCATTTAAGGTTGCATTGTATTTATCATTGATAATTATGTTAAAATATTTTTTCTCTCCCCTTTCTTTTTCTTCTGTTTACTTCTCTTCCCTCTTTCCCTTTCTTCTTTGTTTCTCCCTTTCCTTCGTTTTTTTATATTTGTTTTCTAGGTGGAGTCTTTCATTTTGGATCAGGATGATTTGGAAAATCCAATGCTGGAAACGGCTTCCAAGTTGCTGTTATCAGGTACTGCTGATGGTGCAGACCTCAGGACAGTAGATCCAGAAACACAGGCTAGACTGGAAGCTTTACTAGAAGCTGCAGGTATGTCTACAAACTGTACATAGTAGTAAGTCTACCTTATTGTCCAAAGTTATATGTAAATCTAGCTAAAACTATTATAAATGAATGATCTGGGATATTTGGTATGTGATACTACTATTCATAAAGGTTAATTGATTGCCTTTCTAGAGAATTACATGAGCATTTTATTAAAGCATATTTTAATTTTCATTACCAGAGTAAATCCACCTGCTACAGTTGTCCTTATAAAGAGAGACTTGTTATACAGTTATTTTTATTATTCATGAATTTTGTATTTGTAAGTTTGCCTACCTGCTAAAATGTATTTGTAACCCCAAAGTGAGCACTTTTGGTCTTCCATGGACATGCTCAGCAGCAAGACATTTGAATTTCCAGCTGAAGTTGAAGAAGCTTGAACCTTCTTGTTTTAGTTCTCATATAATAAACAAGAGTCCTTTTGCAGTCTATTTAGTACCACGTTTTTCACATTTTTGTACTTTTTGTTGATTTCACTGTTTAACACATTGCCACAATAGAAAAAGAAATTTTTCCATTGGGCCTTGGTGTTTTATTATAAAAATAGAATAAAAACTTTGAAAACAAATGATCCTTTCTAGTTTAATGAAAAATTTGTTATTTTTTTATTGTTTTCTGTGTTTTTTCAATAAAAAAGTAATATAAAAACTTGAAAATTAGTAATTTAAAAAGTAATGTGAAAACTTGAAAAATAGTTCATAAGGGTAAAGTGTTTTTCTTGACTTGTCAGGCTTAAGTGTAATTTAAAGGTAAACATAAATAGACATATGAAATTTATTGACTTCTATTCATTTAATCCACATTTTTAGAATTGCCAGTATTAATTGTAACAAGAACATCAACAAGTAAGCTTTTCACAAACCGGGGTTTGGCTCAGGTTTTGCTTTACGAGTCCCCAGGCTCAAAACTAGTCTGAGTTAAGTACAACTCACATGGCAGTTAAGGCGTTAAAATGGCCCCCAAGCATAATGCTGAAGTGCTGTCCAGTGTTCTTAAGCATGAGATGGTTGTGATGTGCCTTATGGGGAAAGGGAAAAATGGGAAAAATGCATGTGTTAGGTAAGCTTTGTTCAGGCATGAGATCTAGAGTGCTGCTGGCTGTGACTTCAGTGTTACGGAATCAACAATATATGTTAAATAAGGTGTATTCAAACAGAAACACACATAAAACCAGGCTATCTATTAATGACAATGATGTGACCAGAGATTTACAGTAACTTAACCCTGTATTTCTCCCAGGAGTAATGGTTCAGTACAGTACTCACTAATTCGGTGTGCCTGGCAACTTCACAGAACATAATTGCAATGAATAATGAGAATTGACTGTGTATTGTCCCCTCTCCCCAGTTTTTTGTTATAAACTGTCTCTTGAAAACCTGTAAAGTGAGTCATTATATTTTTGTAAAGTGTATCATTACATTGTCCCCATCGGAACAATGTTTTAATTAAGGATTATATACACGACCAAAGATACGTATACACTATATATATATGTAGTGCTTAAATAAAAGGGGATAATAACTCTGACTGTCTATCATCATTTAAAAAACCATATGAAGAATAATTTTTCATAGTTGAAGAACCCAGATGCACTATCTGTTGCATGTGCAATGCATGTAAACTACTACTTTATTGTAACATAAAACTCACCTATTACTGTTTAGTAATCCTTTCAGTAAACACCTTACACACAGGATTTAAATATTTGAAGGATTCATGGTGAAACTTGGTTTCTGTCCTCTGTAAAATTCTAGAATAGATTGTTAAAGGGATCTTGACCTGAAACATAGCAAGGGCATGTGCAAGGTCCTGTTTTTCAGTATAGAAAACTATTTGTACAGAATAGTAGAGACATAATTTACCACCTGCCATTTGATGTTGCTATAGAAGTTTATGAGAGAGAAATGAGGATTATGAAATTATTTGAAAATATTAATACATCATAAGAGGAGCAGGGAATATTTCTCCTGAAGACAGGAAGGCTAAGATTGCACCTAGTGTTATTCAGATGCCTAGAAAACTATCGTATAGAAGAGGGATATTTGCTTTCTGTGGCCCCAAGAGACAGGACCAGGTTCAAAGATGCTACATGGAAATATTGGTAGATTTCAGCTGAAAGGATGCTAATAGTTGCACCTTTTTCTCACCTGTGTATTTATTCTCTCTCTTTTTTTTTTTTTTTTTTTTTTTGCTTTCTTTACAGTAACAAGCCAGGCTCCCCTTTCTCTCTCTTCCTCCCTTCTTCTCTTTCGCTTCTCCTCTCCCTTCCTTTTTTATTTCCTTCCTTTTTTTAATGAAAAATTTCACACGCAAACCTAGTGAGAGAATAGTACTCTCTGTGTGTGCATCATCGAGCTTCAATAGCTATTATTGTATAGGCAATCTTGTTTCACACCCTTACCCACATTAATTTAAAGCAGATCTAAGCATCATCATTTTATATATAAATACTTCAGTATGTATCTCTAAATTAAGAATGTTTGAAGAGAAATATAGCCATAATACCATTGCACATCTAAAGAAAAAAATATTAGTAATTTTTATCATGAAATATCCTGTCAATGTTTAGATTTAGGTTTCCCCAATTATTTCATAGTATCTTTTTACAGTTGATTTATTTGACATAGGATCCAAACAAGGTTCACATATTTTTAAACGGTAATTGTTTTTCTTAAGTATCTTAAATTACAGTAGTTCCTTTTTTTCCTATTTATTTGTTAAAGAAACTTGAGTTATTTGTGCCACTTTATGGATTTTGCCAGTTACACCCCTGTGTATTGTAGTTCCTATAAATTCAGATCCTGATACTTGACCAGATTCAAATTTATTCTATTTTTGGCTAGAGTAGTCATTCATGGTGTATATGTTTTTTTTATGTATCACATAGGTACTATTGTCTGGTTGCTTCTCTTTTTCTGATGTTGATATTGAACAGAGTTTAGATATCCAATACTTTTCTAGAGAAAGAATGCTTGAGAGGTGAAATTTTTTGGGAGCTTGTCTGAAAATGCCTTTCTTGGTATTCTCTTACTTGATATTTTAACTAGGTATAGAATTCTAGTTTAGAAATCACTTTCAGAGTTACCACTCCATTGTCTAATTTCTGGTGTCAAAGTTGAGAAGTTTGGTGCCGTGCTTAGTTATGACTTTTTACTCTCTGTGCCATGTTTCCATTCCTCCTTCCCCAAAGCTTTAGAATTTTTGGTGTTTTAAAATTTTGGCTCATTTTAAATACTTTGGTTGTTTTTTACATTTAAGATTTCCTTTAAATGTCTGGCGATGCCTGCATTCTGTTTGTAGTCAATAGCAATGCCATAAAAAGCTGCATTGGAAAGCCTTGGTACATGTTTTGTCAACTGGTGCATTTCACTGCACAGTATGTGTTAGTTTCCTAGTGCAGCACAACAGCTTACTGTATACAGCAGCATGGAACAACATCCATTTTCTATCTCTTAGTTTCTGTGAGTCAGACATCTGGGGACAGTCTGGCCAGATTCTCTTGAGTAGGGTCTCACTGGGCTGAAATTAGCTGTGCTAAGTTCTCTTTTGTAGACTGTGGATGAAAATTCACTTTGAAGTTCATTATTGTTGGTAGTAGAATTCAGTTCTTTGCAGTTGTAGGACTGAGATCCTGATTTTCTTAGGCGTTATCAGCAGGGGTTCCTCTAACCTCCTTGAGGTTGCCCATATTCCTTGACAGGTGGCTCCTTCCATCTTTAAGCTAGAAGAGGCAAGTAAAATCCTTCTTGTGCTTTCAATCTCTGACTTCCTTATGTCCAACCAGCCAAAAAAAATCTCTGCCTTTCATGAGTTCATGTGATTGGCTCAGGCCCACCAGGATAATCTCCTTATCTTTAGGACAATGCTCTGACATAACTTAATCGTAGGAGTAAAATCAATCATATTCACAGTCCCAAGGATTACGTAAGGTATGTACATCAGGGGTGGGTAATCTTGGGAACATTTTAGAATTCCTAGCACGTAGTGATTGGACAGAGACCCTTTCATTTCTTTGGGAACCCCCAAAATGTCAGTGTTGTTAGTTCTTTTTCTCTGTGGCTATTTAATTTCTTTGAGAAACACACCTGCCAGTTTCTGTCTTGGGAAATTAACCTGGCTGCCAGAATTCTGGGAGCAGAAAGGGAAAGGGGACTGAGGATCTCGCTGCTCATCATGTAGACCTCACGTAGTCCTCAGTTTTTATATAGTACCTTATCTCATACTCTTCTGTACCTGGTATCTCCTAGTCCAGGGCTTTTTGGGTTTGGTTTCTTTAGATAATAACATCTGGCTTTGCAGTTTAGGGACAAAGACTTGTGTCTGATAACTCCTCACAAGCAGTTAGTCTCCTTGTTTTCCAATAAGAGCCTCCCCCATGTACCTCTAATTCCTGAGTCTTATTGGGCTAATAGAGATTCTAGCCTGTTTCTCTTTGATAGGTGTGTTTCACTTTATTCTGTTCTGTTAAGTCAGTTATACCTCCTGTTTCCTTTGTTTTCATGAATATTAACTTAGATTTACAAATTTTTCCTAGTTCTATTAAAGATGGAGTTTCTGTTGCATTTGAGACCTCCTTTGAGCAAGTTGTAAGAGGATAAAAAGGAAGAAATAAGTATTTACTCCATTATCTTAAAATCAGAAATGTAGGTAATATTTTAATGGGCCCTCTATGTGAAGTTCTGTGGTTCTGTTGTTCAATTGATTAAATGTCAGAATTTGGAAAGAATAGTCTGGTCATCATTTTCCTTTTCTGTTTGTTTATCTTCACTGATTAGTATCTGATAACCGAATAAGAACAGAAAAAAAGGGTCAGTGTAATTCAGGTAGCTAGAATAAGTAATTTTTGATCACTGTTTATTAATTTGAAAGGTTGCCATCTATATCTTTGGTTGCTTACTAGTTATCTTCACTAAACTAGTTATCTTCAGGAAGGTATGTGAAGTTCATAAAGACTTAAGGGGTATCTTGTTGTTGTTTTTTTTTTTTTTTTTTTTAAAGCAATGATCCACATCTATCCTCTTGCCTAGTTCCTGTTGCTATCAGTGAAAATATTTGTTATATAGCTGATCTGGATTGGCTGAAAAATTAGAGCTAATTCTCTTATGTGGAAATGCATGTATGACTTTGATCTCAATAGTACCACAATATACTTAACTAACCAAAGATGATCTATTGAATAAATATTACTATAGCAGATTTGGAATATAGTATGACTTTTAATATTAGTGACACAAATTATACAGTAGGTGTAACTCTTATCAGACCAAGACTATTCTGATCCTTTGTATATGTTGATTGTAGCATATGTGAAATTTGACTGCTCTGAACATTTCATTATAGCTAAAGTCATAAAGGCTTCTTGCTAGATTTATTTTTGGTTTTGGGAGATGTCTTAGTTTTTATTTGCTGTCTTAGTCTTTTTTTTTTTTTTTTAAAGAAAGACAAGCAAGCATAAACTTTTATAAACTTTAAACACGAACTTATGTGTTATTATTGAGTGCCTTTCACTGTTGTATATGTATCTGCAGATATGTTTATTGTTACCAAGTGAGTGGTCCTTTTTCTGTCTTAAGTAGTTAGTTTTAAAACCTATAATAGCATTAAACTTGGATGTGTGTCTGAATCACTTGGGGATCTTTTTTAAAATGCAGGTTTTGGATCAGTATATCTTAGGGCCTGAGATTCTGCATTTCCGACAAACTCCCAAATGATAGCAGTGCTTCTATTCAGTGGACCACATGTTTAATAGCAGGGTTATATAATATCCATTATAACATAAGAGGTAAAGGATTTTATTTCTGACTGTGCATCAGAATCACCCTAGTACTTTTAAAATGCGTAGGGCCCCCATACTGAATTAGATCTCCAGATAGGGAGAGCTCAACATCTATATTTTTGAAAAGGACCACAGGTGATGCTGGTGGGCAGCTTGGATTAAGCACCACTGAGTTAGAGTAATAAAGGTCAGAGGCAAACTTGCTTTATAGGGATATCTAGAAAGGCAAAAAGGTATGTTTCCTGCAGATGGTTACTAACCACATCTGTTTTAACATTATTTTTCTTTTGCTGTTCTGAATGATTTTTAGATATGGTATGTTTAGACAGGATTTTGAGTATATGTAGTAAGTTATAGACATAATTTGAAATGAGGTACTCATATATAGCTTATCTTTTATATACAGTGTATAATGCCTTTTTAGGCCATTTTTGGTCACAAGTGATAGCCCAACTAAACATTCTTAAGCAAAAGTGGACATTTACTGAAGCATAGAGATGATGCTGGCTTCTGGCACTGTTGGCGTCAATGAGTCAAAAATAATTTTATCAGGGTTCTGTCTCCTTCTTTCTGTTTCTCCGCTCTCCTGTATGTTGACTTTATTTTGAGCAATCTTTTTCTGTATGTGGCAATAAAAGTGGCTGAATAGCTCATGACTCACATCTTACCAATTTAGCAACCTTTGAACATAGGTTCTTCTTTCAAAGATATGACAAAAGTTTAAGTGAGGACTCCTAATGGTGCCATCATAGGCCAAAGACCCATTTGTGGCACCAGAGGGTCACAGGATCAAGTGCTTATGAATCACATGGAAGAAATAAGATTATTAGAAAATTGGAGAAGAGTGATTTCTCAAAAGATGCCGGTTTGACAGTATGTATGTCCATTGTAGCATTTGGAGGTTATTTGTTAACATATAATATATAGATGTAAGTAACTTGAATTTTGCTTTGTTTCTCTTTTTGGGTGTGTCCATATTGGTATGAAAATATTTTAATAGGAATAGGCAAATTATCCACGGCTGATGGTAAAGCCTTTGCAGATCCTGAAGTGCTCCGGAGGTTGACATCGTCTGTTAGTTGTGCGTTGGATGAAGCTGCTGCTGCACTTACCCGTATGAGAGCTGAAAGCACAGCAAATGCAGGGCAGTCGGACAAGTAGGTACATTTTTCCTGTGATCAGTATGAAACCATTTTCTTAAAAATAATAAAAATAGCTAACATTTACGGAGCATTTATTTTGTACCTGGTACTGTGCTCCTTACTTAACACGTGACGTCTTATTTATATGCACAAATATCTTTTAAGACATACATTTTGTTTTTACTTCCATTTTACAGGTGGAAAGCTGAAGAAAGGTGAGTAATTTAATCAAGACCAAATAGGTGACAAGTGGCAGAGCACCAGTGTCTGAATACAAGGCTGAATTTAGTCCATATGTTATAACAGATCTTTTGCTTATTTAGATTTTGGGCTTTTTTAAGGTATTGGAGCAAAGAAGTAAATACTTTTCAATTAGTCATGCCACTTTCCAGTTTATGTGTATAGTTTGGACCATTTTAAAGAGTAGAGCTTTTATTTATTTGTTTCATGAAGTTTAAAAAAATCATAGATCTAGTTCCTATAGCTTGAATGTAAGTGAGTCCAGCGACTTGCTTTTTGTATCTCCTGCAATTCCTTGTATATAATACTTTATACTTAGTAAGGACTCAGTAAATATTTTGTGACTTGGTGTTTTCAGTTTTTCTGATGATATTAATACAGTAAAAATCATACCATCTCATATACAAATGCTGTTATGGATGTATGTTGTAAAATGGGTAGAAACTCCAAGGAAGCGACTAGAAAAGAATCATTATCTTTTGTCTAATAAATAGCATTTTTATGCAGCATCTTCTAAGAGCATAAAAGAGAGGTACAGTATTAACAAATGCATGAATTTGCTGTTTCCTTGGCTCTTTGTCTTTTATTCATCTAGATTTTTGTGTTTTCGTTAATTTACTTTATCATTCTTATAGATTGACTGACTCTCATTCTTTTGTTAACCTTGGGTTCTATTCTTAGTTAATGTTCAATTTTACTAGCCTATAATATTATTGATATTTTCCAGATATTTTTTCATATGGTGCCTGCTGAGATTGGCAAGAGAGAAAATTGAAAACACCTTGAAAGGGCTCTTGAAGCTAGTTCAAACAGGAAATAGAATAGAAAAGTAAAAAGTTATAGATTTTTTTAAAGAAAATATTGGAAATTATGAACAAAATAATAGAGCATGTTTGGCATAATCATATTTATTCAACAAAGCTTGAGAAATATGGTGGAGTTAAGTGCTATGAATGCTATGTGCCAAATTTTCTACTATTTAAGTGCAGTGCCATGTGCCAGATTTCATGTGCCCTTTCCTCACAAGTTCTGAACTTCAGCTGTTGCTCAAGTAGATCCTGTAAGGTTGTTTTAAAGCTAGCAAACACTAGCTATATGGAAATTGAATGAAAAATGCAAATGGTAAAGTAGATGAGGGTGGTTATATGCATGATGAGAGAGAAAGAATGAGAGCAAGAGGGAGAGAGACACTGCATTGAAAGAGACAAAAGTTATACTCTTAAACACAATAAATGTCTTATGGGAAGGATTTGTCCTAAACTTGCTTAAATAGAGAGTGTTGGATCTAGGGACTGTCAGTGTCATATGAAATGAGAAATTTAAAGAAACTTTGGAGAGGCGTGCTGTTCAAGACTTTCACTTTTGATAAGGTGACAATACAGTTAACAAATAAAATGTGTAGTATGGCACACAGTGATAAGAACTGTGAGGAAAAAGTAAATGAGGAAGTATTAGGGTAGTGTTTGGGTTGGAGGTTGTCTCAGTTCATTTTCTGTTGCTCAGAGTACCCGAAACTGGGTAATTTAGAAAGAAAAAGCATTTGTTTCTTAGCTTCATGGAGGCTGGGAAGTCGAACATTGAGGGGCCACATCTGGTGAGAGCCTTCTTGCTGGTAGGGACTCCCTACAGAGAGTCCCGAGGCAGAACAGGGCATCACATGGCGACGAGGCTGAGTGTGCTAGCTCAGGTTTCTCTTCCTCTTCTTATAAAGCCACCAGCCCCACTCCCATGATAACCCATTAATCCATTAACCCATTAATCCATTCATGAGAGCATAGTCCTCATGACCCAGTCACCTCTTAAAGGCCCCACACCTCAACACTGCCACATTGGGGATTAAATTTCAACATGAGTTTTGGAAGGGACACATAGTCAAACCATAGCATAGGTCATGTTGTATTTTTAATAGGGTGGTCTGTAAAGTCTTTACTTAAAATTCCACTTTTCAGCAAAGACCTGAAATAGGTAAAGGAGTAAGCTATGTCTAGGAGAGAAGCCGTCTTGGCATAAGGTTAGCAAATATCTTGTTGCAAATAACCTCAAGTATCTTGAGGTTGGAGTTTATTTAGCATATTTGATGAATAGCAAAAAGGCCAGTGTGGCCATAGTGGAAAGAATAAGGGTGAGAGAATAGAAGATGAAGCCAGAGAGGTAAAAGGAAAGAGGGGTGTGGTACCCTGCTATTGAGTAGGTCTTGTAAGGATTTTGGCTCTACCAGTGAGACTGGAGGCCAGTGGAGGTTTCTGAGCAGAGGAGTGACATGATCTACTTTCCTTTAAATAATTCTGTCTGGCTGCCTTGTTGAAAAGAGCCTGAAGAGGAGAGCAAGGGTGAAGCAGGGAGACTGGGTAGGAGGTGTTGCCATATCTGGGCGAAAAGTCATGCTCTTAAATCTAGGTGCTGGTAATAACAGAGGTATGGAAAAGTGGTTATCCATGGGTGCCATTAATAACTGAAGGACAGGGCCATGTTTCAAGAGGATAATATAAGAATTGACTTATATTTGAAATAAAGAAAATATTAATAGCCCTGCATTTAGTTTTAAAATGAATTTTATCCAAAAACAATAGAATCTTTAGAAATCTCTGTAGTTAGGATTGTTATGGGAGGTTTAGAGGGCAAAAACTTCAGTCTCAGTCTAATTGTCTGTTACTCCACTTTTTCCACTCTCTTTTTGCTTGAATTCAGCTTTTTCCTTGCCTGAATTTTTTGAGAATTGCCCTAAAATATAAATAAATACTTCTTTTAAAAACTCTATCAGTTATTTGTTTATTAATACTACATTCTGTCATCTTTTCTGTTTGATTTCCCTTTACTTGATGGAAGGACTCATATAGGTTTTTGTATTTAGTACGACTTTTGTCCATTTTATACTTCTTATTTAAATTTTGTAAAAATATTCTAGTGACCAAAAAAAGAAATATGATTATAACCTGTATTTTGTGTGTGATTTCTATAAAATGTTACATATTATAATTGTATGTTATTTTTCTACTCACTGTAAATTAGACTTTCAGCTGCATAATTGAAAACATTTAGGAACGTTGATAATTTTAATTTAGTGACATTTCTTTATAGGTTAAAACTCAATGAACTGAATCATTTTTAGCATTTTGTTATGAATCATATTGAAATAATCATTGTTGTTTGGCACTCCTGTCAAGGTTGATATCAAAAACCCAATACTTATGCTGTGCATTTTTTTAATATCCTGATATTAACAGTATTCTTCCCACCATAGCCGCAGTTTGGCAGAAGCCTGTTCAGAAGGTGATGTAAATGCTGTGCGAAAGCTCCTCATTGAAGGGAGAAGTGTAAATGAACATACCGAGGAAGGGGAGAGCCTCCTTTGTTTAGCTTGTTCTGCTGGATACTATGAGCTTGCACAGGTTTGTTTATGAAAATAAAGGTTTTTTTTAATTTGCCCTTCTTAGTAAGGAAATGATAAACCCTTCAAGCCATTAGGTTCATTTCAATAAAAATAGTTTTTGTGAGATAGGTTTTGTGTACTTACTGGCTTTTTTACTATAATATGACTAGGCGGGTGTTATGTAAATATTTCTTTTCAAAATTTTTTGATGAAATTATCATTTTCTAATATCCTTTAACATTCATTTTTCTTTCATAAGGTTTTGTTGGCAATGCATGCAAATGTGGAAGATAGGGGAATCAAAGGTGACATTACACCTTTAATGGCTGCTGCTAATGGAGGACATGTCAAAATTGTGAAGTTGCTGCTAGCTCATAAAGCTGATGTCAATGCACAGTCTTCAACAGGTCATGCACATTTCTTTTTGAGTTTCACTAAATAGTAACATCCTTCAGTAATAATTGTTTCACATGAATGTGATCAGTTCTCTTATTTCTTAGAAGTGCTACACATTTGCATAAGTCTGTGTATGAGGTTTGAAGGATATATAATATATTTTAATGCAATTTCTCATATTTTGTTTGCAACTTGGCCTTTTAAGATTCTTTTAGATTAGTTTAAAACACTGACCCAGTTAGTGGGACCACCCTCTTGGAAATGGAGAGGTGTGGTCTACAGCTCTCAAATCCAGGTTTTTCAGGGGAGAAGGAGAGGGAAGATAGGGAGAATAAAAGAATATGGAACAGGGCCGGGCGCAGTGGCTGACACCTGTAATTCTAGCACTCTGGGAGGCCGAGGCGGGTGGATCGTTTGAGCTCAAGAGTTTGAGACCCCCGTCTCTACTAAAATTAGAAAGAAATTAGCTGGACAACTAAAAATATATAGGAATATTAGCTGGGCATGGTGGTGCATGCCTGTAGTCCCAGCTACTCGGGAGGCTGAGGCAGGAGGATCGCTTGAGCCCAGGAGTTTGAGGTTGCTGTGAGCTAGGCTGATGCCACAGCACTCTAGCCTGGGCAGCAGAGCAAGACTCTGTCTCAAAAAAAAAAAAAGATACGGAACAGAGGGACAGTCTATCATTTTCTACTCTTGTTAAATTGTAGCCTATAGAAAAAGAAAGTATTAATATTATGAAAACATGGTGCCACACAAGAGTATCACTTTAGTCAAAACAACCTTTTTTCCCAAACTTAGCCCTAGATGGATTTGTATGAAAGTTCTAAAATTATAGAAAAACATATTTTGTATATTTTTATTTAAATTTTTCAAGTTTCTTAGATGTTTTTAATCATTTTTTAAGGTCTACATGTTCTTGTTTGAAGGAGTTTTAGAATCCTCAGTTTATCCAGAAAGTTGATTTTGCTTGTAACATGGGAAATTTTTATCATCAGGAAAGAATGTTTTTGAAAGTACTTCAGCTTTGATCAGTTAACTGGTATTTGAAGTTGTAGTGAAAACAAATATATATGATTAAAAGGAATGGTATAAGATATGTATGTGATGAATAATTTTAGGTTAAAATCATAAAAATAACAGAATAAAGCTTGTGAAACATTTCTCTGATTAAAGTTAGAACAAGCAACTTTTCTCTCATCAGAAAGGGAAAAGTTAGTTTCAGGGAAGAATTACTCAGTTCTTTTATAACTCTATAGTCTTGATAAGTGTATCTGATTTTCCATATGTATTTGACTCTGTTTTTAAATGGAAAAGAAGGATAGAGAGTTGATTTCAGAAAGATAAAATGCAATAGGAAAGGATTATAAAAATGTATTATTTGATACAAAAATATAGAAAATGTATTATTTGATGTTTATTTGATTACAGTCTTTCAGTTTTCTTAAATTAGATGCTTTATTTTGACATTTTATATCAATGTCTTTTTCTTTTTCCTCATTAAAACAGGCAATACAGCACTTACATATGCTTGTGCTGGAGGCTATGTAGATGTTGTAAAGGTGCTCTTGGAATCCGGTGCTAGTATTGAGGACCATAATGAAAATGGTCATACTCCTCTTATGGAAGCTGGAAGTGCTGGACATGTGGAAGTAGCCAGATTGCTGCTAGAAAATGGGGCTGGCATTAATACGCATTCCAATGAATTTAAAGAGAGTGCCCTTACATTAGCTTGTTACAAAGGTACAGTATAAACCTTTTCTGAAACAAAGTTTTGAACACATGAAATTATAATTATTTTATATGATCTGGTTTTTAAAATGAAAACTAAAACATAGTATAGTATGTAATTAAATATTAAATAAGTGTTTTTAAGTGTTTCACATTTCATGTTTAATACATAAACTTTTAAAATGTAGACTAAACATTATAAATATTACCAATGAAAAATTACAATTTGTTTAGTTGTGTTACCAGAAACAGTGATTTTAGTATGAATCGTACTTTATAATGGTTTCACATGTTGGGAATATTTTGCCTGGCATAGAGTGTGTACGTGATATTTTAAATGATGTCAACCAACCTGAAAATATTGATAATACAGAAAATATCCTCCTTTCGACAGACCAGAAAATTGCCTAGAAAGATACTTGGTCTGCAGGTAATTAATGCTCTAGATTCCAAACATTTTTCAGACTCTACATATATGACAGATAAATGACTGTAAAGTAAGATGTTTTACTTTAAAGTAAGGAACTTTTTTGTTTAACAGAAAAAACAAAAAAAGCAAATGTCATGAGATTTGTGTGTCTTCATAGCCATTCATTTCAATATTTCATACCATCTGCATCTGCGCCGTATTTGTATCATAAAATAACTGATAAATTCTTGACCCCAAGGCATCAAGAAAAAGCTCTTTTAAGGCCTAGTACACAATTTAAGGAGGCCCTCACTCTCAAGCGTCGTCCCTTCACTTGCATAAGCTTGTGAGCAAGTGCCTCCTTAAGTTTTGCACCCTGGGTTTTGATTTTCTCACTCTAGTCCTAGCGCTGGTGTTGTTTTATTTTCCTCTATTTAAGAGTGGCCAAGGTTGTGTGGGGTCTTTTGGAATAGTTTCCTTTAACAACATGTGTAAATAATGCTTAGATACAAAAATGATTAAAATTTAAATTAAATTTGAAAAATATGTTTTATTTAAAGTGCTTTTGATTATCTGATGTTAACAGAGTTTCATATAGGGAGCACAGCTGAGGTCTCTTACTTCCCCAGCCCTCTTTGGTAATTAGGCAGAGGCTGATCTTCATTGGGAGGAGAGGAATGAAACCTTGGGGTGGGCTGGTTGGGTAGCTCTCTCCTCTTTTCACAAATACTTGTGGATCCTGAACTGGCTCCATTTCACTACTGTTTCTCAGCTGGCCAGAAAGTTTTGAGATGGAGCTTCTTATTTTCCCCTTTGCTTGTAGCCCTACCCTGCTTTCCAAAAGAGACATCTGAGGTTGGGGCTTGCTGGCTTTACTTAGAAGCTGGATAGAGAACAGAGCTAGTGGAGAACATCCCTGTTATTCCCAGGGATCCAAGGACCCTCTTCCTTTCCGCTGTTTCTGGTGAGATTTCCTAGGATGTAGATTAATAAGGAGGAGATGGAGAAGGTACAGAACTCAGAGTGAGACTGAGCATTAATACGGATCGTTGAGAGGCGAGAATGGCAGAGAGGAAAAGGTAGGTGGGCAGTCAGCAATACAAGATGTGGCAGATACTGTGCTTACTCATTAAAGTAAATTTTAACTATTTACATATGACTGTGCTACCCATCCATCTCCCCCCACCCCAACCCCGTAGTTGACTAAGAATTGTAGTTCATTGCAAATAAGACTGGGAAAAAAAGAAGTCATTTTTCTATTGTTTCTTGCATAAAATCTGAATTATATTAATAGTTTGTCTTCTGCATTTTAACTGCTCATAAGGTATCTTTATCTGAACTGAAACGTATGGTTTATTTGAAACTGCATAAATATATGTGTATCTGTGTGTATATGTATGTTTATATCCAAATAAATACAAATTAAATGGTATGGTTTCAAGAATGCTTTTATACATGGAGTTGCTAATTTACAAGGAGGTTGTTTTTAAAAGTGTTTTTTATTGGAACTTAAAACACGTTTCCTCATAGAAGTAACTTGAATGATTATCATTCCATGCTACTTGTTTATAAAAGCTAATTTATTTCATAGCATGGATAAAATAATTATAGCAAGCCTGGGTTCTTCAAGGTTTGTAGAGGGGATATTGTATGTGTTGGATTTTAATGGCATCTTTGTTCACCTATAGCAGGGATTCTAGTAGCAGCAGTTTTTAGGGCAATAGGATAAGGAGTAGAAGAACATCAAGATCATTTGTATAATTTGTGTTTGACAGATGAGGGTGGCTTGCAGTTGACTTTAGTTATGCTTCTAAATTTAATGATATGAGTTAAATATAACTTCTAAGAATACTGTAATTTTAAAAAATGTTTTTTTGAATAATAAAATATTTTTAAGTAATCTTGTACACTTTTGGTTTAGGACACTTAGAGATGGTCCGGTTTCTTTTGGAAGCAGGCGCGGATCAAGAGCATAAAACAGATGAAATGCACACTGCTTTAATGGAGGCTTGCATGGTAAGATTGGTGAAACACGTACGCAAAATATGTTCACATACTAGGTAGAGAGAGACAGAGCAAGTGTGCAATGAGTGCCTTTTCCTTGGGTAAAGATTCTTTTTATCATAACCTTATTGCGGTGCAGGACTTTAGTCATCTGAATTATTGGTAGTTTTCAGAGTCAGTTGTATATTAACTTCTATTAGAGTTACTTTCTGAAACTTTACTGTGCTACCTGCTTTTTTTTTTCCTTAGTCTCATATAACTCTATATTGGTTTTATCTAATTGGCACAAAAGTGACATTTTTGAAGGTAGATCAAGGCTATTAAAGAGGAAAATATAACCTGGAGTATGTATATAATACTAAGCATAATATGTATCTCAAACCAATAAATAAATTAAAGAATAATTTAAATGTGGAGTATTAATTGTGTTATATAGTTTCCCCTTTGTCATGGTCTTTTCTCAGTCCTGGATTCTGTTTTTAGAGTTTATACTTAGGAATGGGTCATAATAGTTCTCTTACACCTTTGTATCTGGGTTTATGATTTATGACACAGAGATGGATCAGAGTAAGATTATAGATGGTTTTACAAGGAAAACATGCCAAAGCAGGAAAAGGCCCCAAAGGAATTTGAAGTTTCTTATATCAACTTCCCTTCAGAGAATGATTATTGGAAGGATGTTAAATTTTATTTACTAATTTTTAAACAATTAGGCAGTCATTTAAAACTTACCTATTATTTTCCTTATTGCCATTTTAGTGTTTGCTTTAGTAGATTGTTTTTGAACAAATACAAGTTTTCTTCACTGCTGTTGAGTTCCTCATCTGCAAAATGAGTATAATATTTCTGGGGTGGTTGTGAGGATTAACTGAGGTAATATGTGTAAATCACATCAATAATGCTATTAACAGCAATAGTTTTTAACAATTCCCCATGATAAAGATATTTAATCATCCTTGCCACCCCCCACTGAGGAAATAGCCTATGTGTAGATTAAGAAATTAAAATGGAATATTCTATAGAACTAACCAACATGCACCAGAAGTACATGTTTTAAGTAAATGAAAGATATTAGTAGGGGCCAGACATTTGGAAGGCTTGCTAAAATATTCAGATTTTCAACTGGACTTAATGAAATTGTAGGAGTCGATTATATAGGCGGGGGATTCAGAATTGAAGAAATAGCAAAGTAACCAAAGCAATAAGACAATAGAGTTGTGTAATCTGACAGGCATGGAGGCAAAAATGGGCTTGACATATTAAGAGGAAGATGAAATGGCTGTGAGTAATATATAGAAGGGGGAAAAAATTATGAAAGTTAAAAAAGAAGGCAAAAGAGAGCCATGAAGTTGCCAGTAATTAGGAAAGCTGTGGGAAAGAGTGACCAGTAACAGAGAAAGAAGATAGTAAGAAAACTTCCTTTTCTTTTTCTTAATTTGCTGTTCATCATTCAAATGCCAGTGAAAATGCCATGTGTATATTGTGTTCCCCTAATACATTATGAATCCCCAATAATCTCCAAAAATTGTTGTATTTTTATTTTTCTACGTAATCAAAAGTTGGCATAGTTTTACAGATTTTTATGAAAATCCTACTTTCCCTCTCTGAACTTTATTGTTTAGCATTTAAATTTATACCATGCAGTGTTGATGTTATCTACAGTCTCACAGTATTCTCTTTTATATACTATTTTCTTTCCTGATTAATAAATTTCTTGATTGAAGGTATTATTTTTCTGCTTGTTTTATATGATTAGCCTCTATTTCCTTCTTTTATACTAAAAGTATAGGCAGCATATAATAAATGTTGATTTACTCAACTGTTAAATGTAGATTCTTATTTCAGTGG
The DNA here is from genome assembly GCA_004363605.1 of Indri indri. NCBI lineage: Eukaryota > Metazoa > Chordata > Mammalia > Primates > Indriidae > Indri > Indri indri. The sequence continues at coordinate 22,529 of RJWJ010010469.1, read as the reverse complement.
AGATCAGTGAACCTCATTGAATAGTAATTGAGAAGTCTTTATACAAGTTTTTTTAACGGTGCTGATTTAATTTTTTAATTGCATTATGATTAGGATGGCCATGTTGAAGTAGCTAGGTTACTTCTTGACAGTGGTGCCCAAGTGAACATGCCTGCTGATTCATTTGAGTCCCCGTTGACTTTGGCTGCGTGTGGTGGGCATGTGGAACTTGCGGCTTTACTTATTGAAAGAGGAGCTAGCCTGGAAGAGGTCAATGATGAAGGTTATACACCATTGATGGAAGCAGCCCGTGAAGGACATGAAGAAATGGTGGCATTACTTCTAGGCCAAGGTAACCATATCAATCAAGATGATGAAGTATTAATGCGTAAAACCTAACAGTATAATTTTATAAAATTGAATTTCACTGTTTTACCTTGTAGTAGATTTGCAATGAGATTTTGTTACCTAAACTAATGGTAAAGTATTTGCTATTTTCAAGCTTCCATACTGTGCTAAACAAAATCAGATGAATTTTTTAAATATAGAGCTTTCAGAGTCATCATGTTCCATGTGAATAAAAAACAGAAATGGAGTTGACATAGACTTGTTAGTTAAGTAGGGGAGTAGGAGAGATTCAACATTTCTAAAGGTAATATATCAAGGGAATTAATTCCTTTTTGGGGCAGAATACCTATTAATAAATATTTGATAGATCTAATGTTTCATAAAACAGTGTGGGAAGCCCTGCCATAAGGACTAACTAGATGAGAGTATAACAATGCACATCAGAAGCTGTCAAGGAGCTTAGTATGTAGTAAACTTTTCTTTCGGGAAAAGTGAAACAAGTACTTTAATGTCTTAAGATACCTTAGGTTTAGAAGTAATCTCCCATCTTTGTATTTGTAGCCTGATTTTACTTTATTCTTAGTAGTAATAAAGTTTTTGTCAGGACAAATTTAAGAGGAATGACACTTTTTTAACAAACTTTTGTTTTTATTTAGGGGTAATATTGACTAGAATTTTAAAAGCATAGATTTTAGAGTGGACTTATTGAATTTGAATCACTGCTCCACTGCCTTGACAATATTGTAGCTTTAGGCAAGTTTCTAACCGTTTGCGCCTCAGTTTTTCTCATCTGTAGGGTGGTTGTGACAGTTAATATGTGTGTATAAAGCTTGTAGAACAGTGCTTGTCATACAGTGCTGGTTAAGCATTAGCTATGGCAGTGGTAGTAGTAATGATGGTGATAATGTTGTGACCTTGGGTAAGTTAATTAGCCTCAGTTTCCTTAGCTGGAAAATGGAGCTGATAGTAATACCTAAACAATTTGGAAACTCCTTTGTATATTGCCTGGCAAATAGTAAGTGCTTATTAAATGTTCACTATTACTATCATCATCATCGTCGTCAATGTTTTTATCATCATTTTGAATCATTATAAGGAGATGTAGCTTATATTTCTGAGACCTTTTTATCACTTTTAACTTTTGGCTACATAAATAATACTCCAGCTGTACACATCAAATGTGGACTAGTGGATGTGGTTTTATTTACTGCCCGAGGAGTAAGGGAGAGGCTTTTTCTTATTTAGTATAGTGATACCAAACATTCGTTTTTGAGATATAGTTTATTACGAAACAATCATATTTTGCTTATCTCTAGAATAAGTTAATGACTTTCTTTAAATAATTAGAATCTTTATTTTAGGAGCAAATATCAACGCACAGACGGAAGAAACTCAAGAAACTGCCTTGACTTTGGCTTGCTGTGGAGGCTTTCTGGAAGTGGCAGACTTTCTGATTAAGGCAGGAGCTGATATAGAACTAGGGTGTTCTACCCCTTTAATGGAAGCTGCTCAAGAAGGTCATTTGGAATTAGTTAAATACTTATTAGCTGCAGGTAGGCATTTTTACATTTGGAAGAAGTTTTTTACATGATTAAGTAAAAATGTAATGCAAATATTTTTATGTTATGATGCAATGAATATGTGTAAAAAGTGTAATATGTATGTATTCTGAATAATTTACTAATGTTCGTAGTATATGCAGCTTTAATTTCAAGCAGTTTTGTTTGTAATTTTTTTTCTTTTTCTTTTTTGCTTTTAAAGATGCTGATAATATTCTCTGTTTCTAGAAATGAGTAAGGTTATTTGTCTGATTTGAGGAGATATGGCTTATCTAGAGAAATTTCTGTGTCCGTAATTTACGTCATTTGGTCGTTTAAATAAGCCTGTGTATTTTTGTTAACACTACTGCAGGAGCTAATGTTCACGCAACGACAGCGACAGGGGACACAGCACTAACGTACGCCTGCGAAAATGGTCACACTGATGTAGCAGATGTCTTACTTCAGGCAGGAGCAGATCTGGTAAGCTGTGCCACTTATTAAATCCTAATATTTAAAAATAAGATAATTTTAAACTATGGGGATTCTAGACAAAAGGTATTTCTTTACTGCCAATTTTGTGTTGGCCTTTTTGCTATTCTTTATCTTATTTAGTCACCTTTTTTTCCTGTGCTGTTTAGTGTTCATTCTTGTTCTCCTTTTTTAATAGGACTATCCAATCCACTACCCCTCATTGCCTACGGAAAAGAAAATTTTGTGTTAGAGATATTAATGCAAATTAATTTTCCCTCAGGTATTAGCTATTTTTAGAAGCTTTTTTTATTTTGTATAAAAAAAGGCAAACATGGCTTAGAGGCATTTCAGTATATCTTAGGAAGTAAATTGTGTCTACATGTTAAGAGCATTGTTATGTAATAAGAGTTAAAAACATAAATAATAAATCTTTTCTTTCAAGTAGTTTATAATTTAATAAACCTGGATGAAATAAATACTGATGTCATTATAAGAGATGTCATAGGGAAAATGCAGAGTGTAAAGAAGCTTAAAAGAGGTAAAGCGGTCATCTGAGATGTTACATTTGGGGCTGAGTAAGGTTTGGAAAGGAGGATATGGCAATGTTCTGGTAAAAGAGTTGGAAAAAGTGGTATGAGTGCAGCCTGAGAGGAAGGGAAGCATAATGCAAACACTTATGGGTAGGATAGCTAGTCTTCCTGTTTAGTCTATGGGGAGTAGGAAGAAGACATCCCAAAGGTAGATTTTAGTTAAAATGTAAGCACCCATGTTTTCATGGGGCTGAGATTCTGAGATTAATAAGCAAATGTGCTTTCCTTCATAGTTTATGACAGAAATTCACATACAGGCAGAAACAAGCTCCTCCTGTAACTAGTTTCATAAACTTAATAATTCATTTAACTTCTCTTATTTATGAAAAGTGAGGATTGAATTAGATCATTATTGTGGCCTCTTTTAGCTCTGCATGTGTTAGTACAGCTCTTGAAGCGCTTATTACACAAGTTACATTCTATTTAGTTGTGTGCATATGTCTCCCTTGTTAGACTTCGAACTTCTTCAGCTTAGTAACTATATATCCAGCGTTTACCACAGTGGCTTTATAGTGGTTTTATAACATACAGCAATGTATTCCTTAGTACTTGCTTAGTTAATGGTAATTAAAACAACCTAGCGTATGGTTTAAGAGAAAAATCAGAAGTTCATTAGATGTGAATGTTAATTTTTTAAAAAAAGGAACTATAAAATTCTTTACAAAAGATATTTTTTCTCAAATCTTTATTTTTTAAGATCTGAAAATTTATCCAACAGTGTTCTCATTTATTCAGCAATCAAAGGTATGCAATAGAATCTTCATCCGTTTGAAACCCAAAAAGCTCTAGTAACATAATTGATGGTTTGAGAAATATTTAAATTATCCTTAGTCTTATCATTTTTATATAAGGTAAAATAGAGATAATAGGAAGTCTATAAAGAGAGGGCAGTAATGTACTTACTGAAATTCATATAGATAGGACACAAACTAACGAAAGGAGAATCACTTGGAAAGGATGAGGGAGGATAATGCTAACCATGTTGATTGTGTGGAGAGGGCTGTGCTAAGAATACCATATGCTATTCAAGTTCCACAATCCTTTGTGTAGAGAAGGAGAGGGAAAAATTACTTAGGTGGATTTAGATGAGGGTGTCATGATCACATGATTATGCCTCTAATTCTTAAAATTTTTTCCATAGAACATATTTCTAATTTCAGATTGTTTTAAATTTAAAAATGTATTTCTTAATTTGCTTCAAAGCTTGGTATTTAGTATATTTAGATTCAGAAATTAATCTAATTCTTTTGATTTATTTTCATGAAAAAGAAATTGTTCACTAGCGATTAAATATCAATTAAGTCTGTATTTTTTAAACAGGAACATGAATCTGAAGGTGGAAGAACTCCTTTGATGAAAGCTGCAAGAGCTGGTCATGTTTGTACTGTTCAGTTCTTAATTAGTAAAGGTAGGTTTGTGTAAAGTAGTAGTTTTTTCCCAAAATGTCTACCTCTGCTCTCAGGTGTTTTGAGATTGGGGGGTAAAGGGCATTTTCGAGGGTATTACATGGGGAAGGATGCTGCTGACATTTCATGAGTGGATAGTTGATAAACATCCTGCAATGCACATAACAGCTCCAAACTACAAACCATTGTCATAACACATAGCACCCTTGTTGAGAAACACTTCAATAAAGAAAAATTTCCCTATGTAAAACTTAGAGGGTTTAGATAACTTAAAGTCTGTTATGTTCATGTAATGTAGTATTATCTTGAAACCTTAATTTTTATGATGTTTTTGCCACTGAGAAATTTGTGACAAATCACTTTCCTACTGTGTATTTCCTTGGGCCTAAGTTTCCTTCTTTATAAAATATAAGGAGATGGTTATAAATATAATACAAAAAGTGTTCACAATTGAAACATGGCAAAATGGATGAGGGTTTTCTATCATGGTCAGTAATTCTAGTTTGATACTAAAGACTTTAAATGGCCAGATAAAATAAAAAGGAGCATATTGCTTCCTTTAAATTATTTGTTAGGTGTTTACCACATAAGTTCTACTTGAAACAGTTTTCATGTGGAGTTCATCATATTATTAAGTATAGAAGATTATAGATTATACTTTTGATTCCACATTGGTAAAAGAAAGACTGGATGTGGGCCATATACAATTTTAAGAGAGAATAATATATCATTTTCTTCTTAAAAATACTGAAGAAATCTCAAGTTTGTAATTGTTTATAGGTAAAATAAATCAGAAATGACTTGCTGGTCAAATTATCATAGGCATTTTGATTAATTAATATACATTTACAACACAGTATTATCAAGAAAGGAATTATGTACATAATCACCGTCCCCTTACTTTGGTTAATTTTAGTGAATTTGATTCCAGTTTCTTCTATTTTATTTCCATTTCCCATATTACCTAGCACAGTAATCCAAGTCATGGATAGATTCATGGAGTGGGGATGGTGGGGCGTTCATTGTACCTGTTTTCATTCTCAGATATTTCCTAATGAAAAAAGATAGTACTACTCTTACTTTCTACTCCATGTTAGTTCTTTGCATATTTAACCTGTAAAGGGCAGGGTGTTTTATTTTTATTGGGTTTTAGTCATCTTTTCTACTGAAGAACTTAAAATGTAAATAAAATTTTGTATTTTACTTTTTCATACAATGATTATATTAGGAGTAATAGATACTTTTGATATCTTTTACTGGTACATACTGAAATATTTATGGTTGAAATTATATCATGTTTGTCTGGGATTTGCTTTAGAATAATTCAAGATGGGAGAGGAGAATTGATGTGGGTATATGTGAAACGAGATTGGCCGTGTGTTTATAGTCGTTGAAGCTGGGTGATGGGTATGTGGGGCTTCATTATCCTTTCTCTCTACTCTTATGATTTTTAAATTTACCATGATTTTAGGAAAAGCCATATTACTAACATGATTTTTCCATGCTTGTCTGTTTTAGGAGCAAATGTGAATAGAACCACAGCTAACAATGACCATACTGTACTGTCCCTGGCTTGTGCAGGGGGTCATCTGGCAGTGGTAGAACTACTTTTGGCTCATGGGGCAGATCCTACTCACCGTTTAAAAGTATGTAACTCAAATGTTTCAGGCAACATTGTAAATTAATTCTTCACTATCGAATATTACAGAATATCATGCACAAGTTTCATTTTTAATGGCATTCTAAGTATTAATTTTCTCCTTTTTTATTAGAGGAAAGTATTCTTTACTAAACTCATGATTTTAATGTGTCTGGGACCTGTTTGCTTTATCTTCCTCATTGATTCTGTCAATTAACTTATAATTTTCACTTTTTTTCCCTTCCACGTTTACTCTTTCAGGATGGCTCAACTATGTTGATAGAAGCAGCAAAAGGTGGCCATACAAGTGTCGTTTGCTATCTTTTGGACTATCCTAATAACTTGCTTTCAGCTCCTCCACCAGATGTCACTCAGTTAACCCCCCCATCCCACGATTTAAATAGGGTAAGATTCAAAACTAAAGCATTTTATGTTACATCTTTATCCTCCTTTCACTCATAGTTTCAGTTTAAACTAGATTGATAATTTTTGTTATAATGTAGTTCTCTTTATAAATATAGACTTCGTATGGTTAATGAACATCTAATATAATATTAAGATTCTAGATTGGTATGATTTTACTTTGCTTACTTAAGGTCGAATAACAACTTGAATTCAAAGTCCATTAAAAAATGTTATGGAAAATAATTGGGTACTAACATATTTTCAGTAAGTATGGCATTGTCTGAGTTGGTGGTATACTAAAAATACTTGGAATAAGTCTGTAACTTGTTTTTTATTTAAAGCATGTTATTTATTGGATTGTGTAGGACACTAATAATCAGAATCCATTGTCCTAGGCTCCTCGTGTACCGGTTCAAGCACTGCCCATGGTTGTCCCACCTCAGGAGCCTGACAAACCACCTGCCAATGTTGCCACTACTCTTCCCATCAGGAATAAAGGTCAGTTATAATTCTAAAGACTGTTTCTTACTTGTTGTCCAGGTAAAAATAAGATTATAATAAAAACCAACCATTTCTCCAAAAAAGATTAATTAAAAATTTTTCTTTTACCAATAAAAAAAGCATGTTAGTGGGAGAGAAGGTAGTCAATAGCACTAATTTGCTAAAATTAGAAATATTAAGGAGAAATTCAGATGCTTATCGTTGATGCAGTTCTGATTATCCATGATTTCCTCTATTTAGTAATTTTTATTTATGTAAAATGTTAAGCTGGGTATAGTTGGGTGATATTTTTGTAAATTATTTACTCAAATCTCTTTAGCGATATAAGGCAGAAGATTGACAAGATGGATCAAGTATTAAAACTTATTTTAGAATAACTGGTTTAATGTAGATTTTATATCTGGGATACCTTTTCTCAACCAATAATTCAAAGTTACTTGAGATAGGCTTGTTTATTCCTCTAGAATTCCGAGGTCCATATTTGACTTGTGGATGTCACACCATGCATGTTCTTAAGTTATGTACCCAAACATTATACCTACCAGTTTGAATCAGTTTTTCTTTTTAAAAGTTTTACCTGAAGAACCAATGTAGTTTTTATTTTGTTTTTTGGCTACCTATATTCTTTTACCAACAAGAATGCTTAAGTATTTCCACCAGCTCTTTTCAGTCACTACCAATCTAGAGCCTTGGCACCTTTTTCAGTTGGTATGGCAAACAATTGATTGCTATGCCTGTAGCCAGATCTGTCTATTCACCTGGCTGTCAGAGGATACAGTGGATGGCATAGTCTAGCATCTTTTCTTCCAGGGAAACTGAATCCCAGTTCTCTACTGGCCAGGTAGCTGTGTGAATATGTGAATTTATATCTTGCCTATATCAGTCTTGAAGATGATAGACCCCAACAAAGACATATATCTTAGTTGGATTTTAATTGTTACTTCTCAGTGGTTTGGGTACTCTTTGTGTGTATGTGTGAGTGTTTAAAAGTCACAGACTATTAAATGTGGAAAAACCTTGACTTAGAGGTCTAAGTTTTCCCTACATACTAATAATTTAGCATTATTGTTCTGTTCTTATGATGAGTATTTCATCTTTATGACCATATGAAATATATACACATAGCCTTAGATTGTACTTTAATTGCACCACTTAGGTATCACAAACCTGCATCCCTCTGTTGTCTAATTTTAGCCATGTGATATTTTTAAAATTCTGAAATTAATTTCCAAAGATAATGCACATAAAATACATACATTTTATATTTATGAAAAGAAAGGTGGATTTGTTTTTAACTTTTTAACAGTGCATTTTCACCTTCTATGGATATGATAACTTGGTGCATAACTGTTGGCACTAAACCTCCCAACAGTAACTCTGTAATGAGGATGCCATTCATGTGCACTTCTGAGGGGGTTTCTTTTTCACACAGCTGCTTCTAAACAAAAGTCCAGCAGCCATTTGCCAGCAAACAGCCAGGATGTACAGGGTTACATCACCAATCAGTCTCCAGAGAGCATTGTAGAAGAGGCTCAGGGAAAGTTAACAGAACTGGAACAGAGGATAAAAGAAGCCATAGAAAAGAACGCACAGCTGCAGTCCTTGGAACTGGCTCATGCTGACCAACTTACCAAGGAGAAGATCGAGGAGCTGAACAAAACGAGGGAGGAACAAATTCAGAAGAAACAAAAGATTTTGGAGGAACTACAGAAAGTAGAACGAGAGTTACAACTGAAAACTCAGCAGCAGCTAAAAAAGCAGTATCTAGAGGTTAAAGCTCAAAGAATTCAACTTCAGCAGCAGCAGCAACAATCTTGCCAACACCTGGGATTACTGACTCCTGTTGGGGTTGGAGAACAGCTTTCCGAGGGAGACTATGCACGGTTACAGCCAGTGGATCCCGTTTTGCTTAAAGATGAACCCCAGCAGACTGCTGCTCAGATGGGTTTTGCACCAATCCAGCCTCTGGCGATGCCTCAAGCTTTGCCCCTGGCGGCAGGTCCCTTGCCTCCAGGGTCCATCGCAAATCTTACAGAACTGCAAGGAGTGATAGTTGGACAGCCAGTACTGGGCCAAGCACAGTTGGCAGGGCTGGGGCAAGGAATTCTGACAGAAACACAACAAGGGTTAATGGTAGCCAGCCCTGCTCAGACCCTCAATGACACGCTGGATGACATCATGGCAGGTGGGTTTATATTGTTATGAGCAGGTATCAAATATGATTTGCTTTAAGGCGAGTAAGAGTGTGCCAGAATTTTGCCATTACCCAACTTGAGAACTATTTTTGGACTCTTGACCCATGTCTATCTTTAGAAATATTAGTTCAATCTCAGAAGTTCTCAGAGGGATACAGGTCGAATTAAAGATTAGCTCATTCAATACAAATGACTGAAGCTTTCTGGCTTAGCTGGGTAGGCTGGGAATCTAAGTTTTTCAGTAGCGGGGTTAATGTTTGATTTTTGTTTTTGTTTTTTCCCTTTAAGTTGAGAATACTAAGATTGAATTTTGGCATTTTGCTTCTGTATACACACCAATAAACTTGGAAATTGATAGAAGTTGAAGTGTAAAACTAGTAGGACACATCAGGAAGCTTACTTGTGAACAGAAATATTTTATGTGCTAATGGATCAGACTTCAGACTTGGTGGATTTTTAAACAAAAAAGCTTAGACACCTTTACAAAATTAATAAAGTACCAAATCAAATAGGGTTTGATTATACTGTATGTCAGTGATTTTTATCCCCTGTGAATGTTAATGTGTAGTCTCTTTCTAACTGTATCATGGGAAGATATGGTCCCCCGACAGTATTATAAACGATATAGTTTTAAATGTGTAGCCAGAGAAATTCCACTCTAATTATTTTCATTGGCAAGAAGAAATATTTTAAAAGGTTGTTTTAATGCTTCTAGGTTTTGGTACTTTGGTAGAATGAGATTTTATAGAGTTATAAGCCATAAGAATGCTGAGAAGGATGAATTTGCTTCTTAAAAGAAAAAGACAAAAAGGAAATTTGAAATGGAGGGGAAAAAGGATGAAAAAAGGGAATAAACAATTGAATTTTGACAATTTTCATCTAATATTTCCCCCATTTTTATTCATTGGTCTGTACTTAAAGGATGATTGACTTTTCCTAATTTTAAAACTGTTTTAGTAGCATTACATATTATGATGAGATTACACATAATTTAAGTTTCATCTTTTAAAAGGATAAAAGTAAACTAAGTTGTATAGTGTTTAGATATTTAGCTAACATTCAGAAACAAAGAAACCAGCTAATGAGACAAATTTTATACTTAAAAATTTGTCTAAAGCCTTCTAGTCCCCCTTTAATATCACGTCAGCAGTAACATGTGGAATGAAAATCTCAACTTAAAGGTGAAGTAACTACATTGGAAAAACTGCTAATAATAATTAGTAATAAGAACTATGAAGACTCATTGATGAGTATAAAATTTTTCTGTAGATTTAAAAATTACTGCTAATCATCACTAGCTGCTAATAATAATTTGTAATAGAATTTTAAAATTCTTAAATATCCTGTGAAAACTGGAGCATAGTACTATAAATCCCAAATTTGATACTATGTCCATGGCCATTAATTTAGATCATAATAGTATTCTATTATGTCAATCAAACTATCAAAGGATGTATAGTGTTAAATGTTACTTATGCACTTAAATGAGTAATAGACATTCCATACTAACAGATGTTTAAAATTTTTTTATATGCTATCAGAGTTTACGCGATGTGCTTGGGCATAGTTGTCAACAATGATTTGCCAGTTGTACAATTTTTTATACCGATCAGAATTATCAGCACTTTGTAAAGTAGCTTTTCTGTTGATTTGTATACCAAACAAAAATAGTTCTATGTATTCCTATGTAAAAATTTTTTAAATACACGTAACTTTTTAGTAAGTATGACAAATACTCGTCATACTATACAAATATTTTACTTCTTTATTCTCATTTATATGGGGAGAGGAGAGAGAGCCAGAAGGAGGAAGAGCAGGATTAAAAACATTCAGCTACCTACCTACAACTCATCCTGGTAACATGCATGTGCACATGCGTACATCTGCATGGAAACTCATGTGTTCACTCCTACAGCCTCATTCTTTAACATTCTGTGGTAGGATTTGTCCCTTCAGTTGACTAATGATCATTTCCACTTCTTTGAGTTTTTTTAATATATTACAATCTCATTAGACTCACAGTCTTCTTTCCTTTCCTCTAGCATAGCCTCTGCTGTTCACTTCTTAGTCCCCATTTATTAGACTTCTCTCATAAGATTTGGTCTCTTTTTCTCTAGTAGTTGGCTGACCAAAATCTTCTGTCTTCCCTGTTCTTCACACTAGCCAAAGCAAAATCGGTTCCCGGTTTAACCTGTCTTAACACCTTGCTTTTTCTATGATCTCCAGTTCCCTTTTTCCTACCCTGACATTAAAACTTTTCTGAGCATGTGGTTCTCCCTCTCTAAACCAAACCCTAAAATGAAGCCCCACATGTAAAGATCTGTACCAGAGTTCCTTCAGGTACCTATATATTTACTTTTGTTACTTTTAACTGTAGAAAACGGGTGAGTGACGGACAGTGATTTAATTTTAGTAAACCAGTTTCGTAGTATGCCAAAGGAAATTAAATGAGGGAATTGATTTTTCCTGTCTCCTTTTAGATGAGGTGATAAGAACAACCAATTTGACCAAACAAATAAGAAAACTCTTTCAGCAGGTTCTTTCAAAGAAATTAGTCCAGTTGAAATGTGAATTATAATTAGTCATTTAACAATAAAGCTTAGATTTTTTTTATCTGTTTAGTAGCATGAAATAAAAATCAATGATTTAGACTGGTGTTCATCTTGTTTAAGCTACTTTTGGTGTTTAGTACTTCCATTTGTGAATATCCAATCAAAGATCATAAGGAATCTATTTTAAGAGCTATAGATTTTATAATTTTGAAATTTATATCTAGAATATGTACACTTTAGTTATCTTGATCTCTTTCTTACCATACAAAACTATCAATATGGAGTAACAATATCAAGGTCACTAGATGATCATTTTAATATATTAGTACGTGTCCTTTTCTATTGGTCTGGATCCCTAGGGATTCAAACAGTGTTTTGTTCTGTTTTGTTCTGTTTTGTTTTCTCCTTCATTTTTCCTTTGGCTTTTAAGTGGACTTAAAATGTATAATTATAGAACGTGTGTTGCTATAATGTATAGTGTTTGTTTGTGCCTGAACTAAGGATTTCATGTAAAATAGATTTCTTAATTGACAATTATGTTTTTAATAGTTATAATAAGGTCAATTTCAGTTTTTATTCTGGCAGGATTATAACCTCTTTTGCCGGGTTTCAGATCCAGTTGTGAATCCTGATTGTTTTCTGTCTGATGTAGTTGATAACTACTTTGGTAACACACATCCACACTACTGTTCACCATTCAAAGATTAATGCCCATACTTTAATACCATAGCATTTTTCATGGGGGACAGAGGTGAAGTTCACATACCAACTCCTGAAGTGAGTCCATCAGGGAATAAAGTGCCCTCAGCTGAATCTACAGTATATCCTATGCCACCATCTTTGGAATTCTCCCATCTCAAGTACCGACCAAAAGTTGCATATTTTGGTGAAAATAATGTCACAGCAAAATCATACTTAGAGAAACTAATAATCCATATTTGAAGGATGATTGTGCATATAATTTCTACCCTAATCTTTCAGTTTTGTCCTCATAAGTCAGTATGATTGCTGCATTGAGTGGTGAGCATTTTACCCCCATTTGATCCTCACATAGAAATGTAGTTTCTTACATGAAGAACTATTCAAATTTTTATATTTGAATATACTGTCATACAGAGGGCTACAATGCAGAATATTATCCCCTTGTCTACAGTTAGTAAAATAATAGTAGGAGGTGTTTTAAATGATTGGATAGTGAGGTTCTCCACTCCCAAACAGTGATATTACTTTCATTAGTTCTGGAATATGAGGTGTGAAATTGGCAAGTAAAAACCATATTTTCCCTCTTCTGATCTTGACTGTTTTACCTTTTATTCCTTTTTTAATTAAGAAAATGTAATGGACAACTTTGCATTTGCATTTATATTTTTAATACATACAAAATAGTTTTGTTTTCAGGGTTATTTTGAGTTAAGGTTTCATGGCTACTTATGAGAGGGAATTTTTTTTTCCCCCGATGGATTGTTATTTAGACAATGGGCTATTCTCAACATACATTTTAATTTTAGACTGTTAAGCAGTCAAAAATAACCAGGAAAATGAGTTAATAGTACTGTGGTAGTCTCCCTGTAGATATTTTGTCTTTAAAAGTCTTTAAATATTTTCTAATAAATATTTCTTACTATTACCTAACAATGTTTCATCCTTATTAAGTGCAGTTATTTTGTTCAACAGCAGTCAGTGGAAGAGCATCTGCAATGTCAAACACTCCCACCCACAGTATCGCTGCTTCCATTTCCCAACCTCAGACTCCAAGTCCGAGTCCTGTCGTCTCTCCGTCAGGCATGCTCCCCATCTACCCTGCCATTGATATTGACGCACAGGTAAGCCCCACATGTACGGGAGATGGTTTTTCACTGGAATTATGCTGTCATTAAAAACATTAACATTCCATGCTTCAAACCATGTTAGACTGCTTTGTCTCCCGGGAAGAACTCGAGCCACAGTTATAACTTAATTAAGATTCACATTTTTAAAAATAAAATACCCAGTATAGATTATGACTGATAATTATGTGATGGTCTGGTTTCCAAGGTCATCAAATAATTTTTTAAAAGATTTTATTCTAGTTTAGAAGAGAATGGAAAAAGAACCTTATTTAATAAGATTGGTCTGTATGTTCTTCTAATAATAGGTTCCGTGTAAAAGAAAGAACATTCTAACATTTTTATATCTTCGAAACTTTTGATCTTGCCAGTTGAAGTATATAGTGAGTCCATGTGTCTGTGTCTGTAAAATTTAACTGTTTTGGGATTCCAGGCAGTTTTTTCCTCCTCAGTTTATCCGAAGAAATAATATGGGAGCGAAAGGGGGGATGTGGAGATACTGTTTGAGTTAAGCTTTAGAAAGCTTGAGAGCTATTAAGTAATATTGTTTTTAAAAAAAATGGTTTATAGTGAAATCTCAGGGCAAGGTGAGGTGTGGGGGAGAATAGCATGTGTTTTGTCCTGGAGAAAGGCTAAGAGGTCTAGCTTAGAAGACTGCTGAATAAGGTAAGGGTGTATGGCCTTCAGGACTGAGAAATGTTTGTATTATATTTAGTTTTTGTATTTTGATTAATACCTGGGTGAGGGAGTGTCCATTATAAAACTTTCGTATTTGATTGGTTCTTTATAATAAAGCCTCAATTTTAGGAGGTGTGTTTGTGTATGTGTGTTGTGTGGACAATTAAGGGTATGTACTCTTAACCTATTAACAATGAAGTTTCTGTTCTATTAAAGTGTTTCTCAGTAACACTGTGAAAAAGGAATTTTATTTCTGTTCTTGTTTTGTTTCCCAAATGTCTATGGTTTTATATGTGCTAACTTTGGTGGTTTTTTTGTTTGTTTGTTTTGGTTTTGTTTTGTTTTTTGAGCAGTTAAAATTGTCAGGGACTATTTTTAAGGAATTGTCTGATCTAAACCTCAGACCACTTACATGAGGTAGCTACTCTTGATACCCATCTCCCTGATGAGGACACCGAGGCTGAGAGAGAGAGTAAGCATTTTCGCTTACAGTCACTTCATTTAGCTTAGAAGTAGTGGAGCTGGGAATCAAACTCAGTCTGTTTGACTTGAAAGACAACACTCTAAACTACAGCCTTTTTTTTTTCCAAAAAGAATGAGACATTCATGTAATGAACTACAGTTATTTACTTTTAATGTTAATAGCATCGTAGAATTGGTTTGAGCTTGGTATTGAATTTGCGTTATTTTCCTCCAGTCTTTTTTGCTTATGGGACCAAGAACTTGATCCAGAAGCAAAAGTAAATACTTTACCAAAATATAAAAGGATTTCTTTGTAAAATGTTTTCAAATAAAACACGCATAGAAAAAATTTGTCCAGGTATTACGATTTTACTGAATTTGGAATTGTAGTGAAGGTGAAATGATTTTACCTGACTATACCACTCAACCTATCATCACTATATTATAAATTAATTTCTGAGAAGTTACATGTAATTTTTTAAAAATTAAAAAAAATTTAAAAACTTACATTTTAGACATAATAGTCAAGCTTATATAGAAAGATTTAACTGTGGCTCCTTAAAAATTTACTCTATTCGGTCTCTACATTGAGGGTTTTTCATTTGTTGAGTTAGCCTACCCTGAAACTACTTTCTATGGAGTTTATCATAAATGCTTAGTTAGACATTGGAAAGCTCCTGTTTTGGAAAAAATATACAAAATAATATTGAGAAGTAATTGTTCACAATTTTTCTCTTTTAATTTTTGATACTAGTTTTTAAAATTTACTAGGTACTTTAAGTGATGCAAATAAAGCAAGTGATAAAAATAAAGATTCTTTTGTACTCAGTCCATCTGAAGTTTTTGTTTTGATAATATAAAATACTTTGAGCTCTTAAATAATGGATGATTTGGTTTATGTTTGATAATACTGTGCCATAACAAATAAGTAATATCATGAAAAAATTAATGCCAAGATTCATCTTCTGTTTTGAAGGGTTAACATTCTCTAATACTTGGATCTTTCATTTGTTTATTTAACAAACCTCAAATTTAAAAAAAATTTTTGTTTTAACAAACCTTAAATGTATGCATACTTAACACTTTACAGACATTAACATCTTTATAACAACCTTGTGAAGGTAGAGGTACTATTCTTATTCTCATTTTACAGATGAGAAAGTAAGACAGATGTTAACTACCTTGCCCAACAGCTAATTAATGGTAGAGGCAGCTTTTGAACTCAGGCACTCCGGCTGCAGAATTTATGCTCTTAACTACTGCCCAGTGCTACATGTTTTTCGATTTTTAACTTAGATGTGAACATTGAATTTGAATTATAGTAACGTAGTAAATTAGATTACAGAAAAATGCCCACTACCTGGATGATAAGGGATCGTATGTCTTTCATCTTTGCGTATTTACATCAAATCTTAATTTAAGGAAGAACAAAGAGAAATGTTAATTGTTTAAAGCCTCAAAGTATGACTGATTCTGGAAAACAGTCGTACATTTAGCTCCTTTAATTGAACATTTTATTTTAGACAGGAACTAATATTTTTTACAAGAATTAGGAGAAATCATATGTTTAATTTTTGGACCTTGATAAATGCCGAAGAGTTTACATCGTTTATAAGGGTTCTCAAATCTGTGTTATACAACTGGAAATCACATTTTGGGGGTGAGGGTGTGCCACAGGCTCTCCAGCTCTCATAACAGTTATTGAATCATGTTTTGATATTTTTAAAACTTTTAAGATTCATACCACATACTATGCTGTTAATCAAAATCTGTTTTAGGAACATCAATAAAAAATAGCTCGAAGGAATTATTTCAGACTATTTTATTATATGTTTTGATGGTACATAGCTCTGATCTTTACTTTTATTTTGAGTGGTATGTCCAAACTTATCTGGGTACTGTACATATAGAAATTTAAAATCATGTAGAGATTTTTAAGAACCACAAGTTTTATGTGAAATGGAAAATCCACCTTGAAGGTTAAATTTGAATACCATTGAATTAATTGAATATTTTTATATTTTACTATGCAAAATTTGATTGATTCTAGGAGCCACTAAAAGTGAAAAAGAACAGATGTTTTGTTCACGGACTGTAAAAACTTGTTCCAACCCCTTTCTTGTCACACATCCTTCATATATTTCTGAACTGTTTTGTTGTTTTTATTCTCAGACTTCTAAAGGCTTTTCTTGAACTTGGAGTAACTTACTCTGTTACATCTCAAAAATGGAAAAAATAAATACTTCCTTATACAGTTTTGCTTTTTTCCAGTTTTTCTTAATTAACACATCATTATTATCTTTTAAAGTTGGTAGACATTAAATTTAACTTGCCACATGTATCAAGACTAAAACTGTAAAGTGTGTGAAATTATGTTTTACCTTTAATGGTGTAAATATTACTTGAATATTTTTCTCTATTGTTAGTTTTGCAATACACAGAACAGTTTCATCATAATATTATAATTAAGTGAGAAATTAAGGGCAGCAAAACTTAATAATGACATATATAATATGCTACCATTATAGTACTTTAAAATATATGCACTCTACTTCTTAATATGAGCTGATTTTTTAATAGGCTATTCATTTTACTGATTATTCTCATTTACCAAATACCCTAAAGTGCTATCCTACTTTTTAAGCTTACATATAATTTTGACTGGCTTAGAGAATGAGATGTTTGGAATTGTGAAGGTTGGAGACATAAAAAGTTTAGATCCTTAAGTTCTAATAATTTTCAAAGTAACTTAATTACTTTAAGAGTAATTAATAGACATACTTCCTTTTTTATAGACGGTTTAGGTATGTTTTTTCACTTGTGTTTCAGCTCATTAAAAGTTGCCTTTTCCTTCAGTATTTCTATCTTAGGATTTTTTCTTGGTTTTTCATTCTATGCTGCTATTACAGAATTGAGTAGTTATGTTGAGAACTTACAGAATATTTTTATATTACATACAGTTTTGTCACTTTTTATAAGCCAGAATTCATCATAACAATATCTATTATGGTATGGAATGGTATCTTTTATGGTACCATGTGTTAAATGAAAATTTTCTTCAGAATATAAACCTGGACGAACTCTTAACAGAGGTCCGGGCATCTGTCTCCCTTTAGGTTTGAGACTTTCCTTAGATGTATGACAAGGAATGTGACTTCTTGACCAGTATAACATAACTTTGTGCAATATAATTTGAGTCAAAGGATCTTTCCATTAAGTGGTATTTTGCCTTTCAGAAAATCACTGGTATTGTTGTTATTGATTCCTTGATCAACAGTATTCAAAACACCTGTTTTTTTCTGTACCTTGTCAGTCATGCTTAATATTAACCCAAATTTGTATTTCAGTTAATTTATTTCTTGTGTATTACAAAGCGAGGTAATATTTCTTACCATTTTGGGATGGCGCAAGTGTGTATTTGGGGGATGGAAGCCTTATTTCAGATTCTTTAAATTCTTCCATTATTGTCTTAAAAGATTGTCATAAAATATTAGTTGGTTTAATTTCTCCTTAATGCAGAAATACAATGGAGAGACACACTCTTAACTTCAGTTCACCAAGGAATTTAACCAGGTCTCCTTTCTAAGCTTTAACTATTTTTTTCTTGAAGTCTTAGGAGTATATATTATTTATACTTCCCTCAGAGCTTGAACCTAAATTTTGCCCTGTGTAGTAGTCACATGGCCTACATTATCTTTGTCAACCCTAGAGTACTTAGCAGAGTGCTTTGAATATAAAAGGTGCTTAATAAATGTCAGTTGACATTATGTTTTATAATATGGGACATAAACATATTTTACTGATCCACTAAAATTTTCCATGCTTATCTTTTTCAGATTTTGTTTATGTCTCTTCATTCTCTATTTAGAATTGGCATAGCTTTCCTAAATTACTCTTTAAGCCTTGGGAGAATTTTCGAAACCTCATAAACTTCCTCATATAGCTGACTCTTCTGCTGAATGCATATGCACTAACATACAGAGGACATAAGACAGACATATTTAACATTATATTCATCTCAGTCGGCCGTGCTTGAAGACCACTCTGTGATGTAGTGGGGAGAGCAGGATTTTGTTACCAAGAAGATCCTCTTGGTTTTCGTAAGCCCATCTCTACCAATTATTAGTTTGTGTGGCCATCGGAAAGTTAGTTCCTTCAGCCTTCGTCGTCTTTTCTCTGAAATCAGATACAACAATTCCTTCTTTATAAATCTGAAATGAAGATCAAATACTGTAACACAGTCAGAGCTGTCACTCATTTAAGTTTCATGTCCTTCTCCATTGTTGTAGTTGGTGCATCTCTCCCTTGTGGCCGTCCTGCTCTCTGCCAGCCTCTTCTGCAGAGCAGCGTTTGCGGTCTCCCTCTTCATCACTGACTAGTAGGCTTTTTCTTATTTCTTGACTCTATCGATTTTGCCTTTTGTCTTTGGTTTTTATTTTTTATATTGGAGTTTGGTTTTTAGAGTTATTTACATTCCAGGAGAATATGTCTTTCCTTTTATATTTATTGTGTACCTTGTACAAATATATGTAAATGCAATAAACTCAATAAGTACATATTTGATATATATAACCCTTTGTTTATTAGTAATAGTCTTAGGATCGGTGACCCTTTACAGCTGTTGTCATTCATTCTACTTAACTATTATTTATCTTTTCCTCGGAAATGCATCATTTATAGGTGGAGAATGCAAACATGATAAGACACGTTCTTTACCTCCCAGGAATTTATAGTCTTCTGAGGGTAATAGACACGTAAAGCAGATTGGTGATGAGTGCTGTAATAGAGGTGCATATGTGAAAGTGAGAGGGAAATACTATGCTTGGAGCAGGGCTGCCCAATAGAAAAATAATGTGAGGCACATTTGCAATTTTAAATTCTCTAGCCACATTTTAAAAAAGTGGAAAGAAACAGATGAAATAAATTTTAAGTGTGTATTTTATTTAACTTAATATATCCATTATATTGTTTCAACATGTAATCTATATAAAAATTACTAAGCTATTTTACATTTTTATTTCATACTAAAAGTCTTCAAAATTTGGTGTGCGTGTTATATTTATAGCTAGAATGATGAAACCATTTTTGTTTTCCTGGCACTTCCCTGGTTTTTGTACGAAAAATCCCTCATCTCAGAAACCTTCTCAGTCCCGGGTTTGTCACCCTACTTAAAGTATATTTCAACATGGACTTCATTGGAAATACTTGATTTGTATTTAGATTTGATTAAATGTACAATCGAAAAAGTAGATTCATTTACTCAAGTTGTTTCAGACATCCTAAAAGTTTTCGAATAATTGGATATAATGTCGGTTATTAAATTTAAATTAATTATAATCAAATAAAATTTAAAATTCAGTTCCTTAGTCACTGTAGCTATATGTCAAGTGCTAATAGTCACATGTTGCTGGTAGTTACATTTTTGGACAACACAAATTTAGAGTACTAAAAGTATGAGGAATTAATGAGATAATTTATTACATTAGCATTTAAGTTGTGATAGAGTGTGACCACTGTTTAATATTGGTCACTATCATTAGCAGAAGTCAGAAGATAGTCATGTCTCATTATAATAGTCTTTGTCTTTCAAAATACACAGTATATTTTGGTTATTTTTTGTTCCTTTAAGTATTTTGGGGCTTTGTTCTCAAATGCAGTTGAAAAGCTTGCTTTTCAGTTTGTTAGGTGGGTCCAGAACAGCTAATTTGGTCCCACAACTGAGGATTATACTTGTTATCCTGTATGTTCTGAGGTTGTTCCACTGTGACTGGTGGGAACCAAACTATTCCTGGCCCTGTGTGATCTCTGGGTGTTGTTCAACCTGTCTTTTCTGGTAGTCATTTTCCCCGGTGTCCAATAGTTCTCTGATGCACACGTGCTGATTAAAACTCACCTGAAGATTTGAGGAGAACCCTTGGCAGATCTCTAGAGTACTCTTTCTCTGCAGTGCTTTCCTCTTCAGTAATCTGCTCCATGAATTCTAGCCACCTTGACCTCTCAACTCTTGTCTTCTCAAATTGGGAAGACAAGCAGGCTGTTTGGGTAGCTGCTACTTTCATGGCAGCCTGGGAACTCTCCAGGCAGTAAGTTGGGTCAATCATTTCTGTCCTCAGGGATCACCGTCCTGTACTGCCTGTCTATAAATGCTGTCATTTCAGAGAGTTTCTTTTCTTTTTTTTTTAAGTTATTTGAGATAGGGAAATAAATCTGGTCTGTGTTATTCCATTAACAGCCAGAAGCAAAAGTGAGTCCACAGTATTTCTTTTAATCACGTATTTGAAAGCATGCGGTTGAAAGTCATACTTTTTTTTCCCTTGGTGCTTGCTTTAAAAATCACCTATAAAGTTCAAATATTATTTGTGGACTTTAAAAATAAAAAATCACAGGTTGACCACTAATGGAGAAAAAAATAAACTTTGCTATTCAAGTACTTGATATTGTAAAATGGTACATCTGTATCTGTGTATTTGGTATATGAGCATATTATGTATTTGATGTTAACATTTTAAAATTACTTGATAAGCTTATCAAAAAATTAATTTTTTATAGACTGAAAGTAACCATGACACTGCGCTAACGCTTGCCTGTGCTGGCGGCCATGAGGAACTGGTACAAACACTGCTAGAGAGAGGAGCTAGTATTGAGCACCGAGACAAGAAAGGTAGTGCCTACTTTTGTTTTACTTTTTGGAGGATTGGTGAAATTTTAAGTATTTAGAAATATTACTTCTTAGCCTTATTTTAATGCTTAAATATATTGGAAAACAGTATTGTTCATTTGCTTAGCATGTAGTAAGAAGATCGTTATTTTTCTTCAGGTTTCACTCCACTCATCTTGGCTGCTACGGCTGGTCACGTTGGTGTTGTGGAAATATTGCTGGACAATGGTGCAGACATTGAAGCCCAGTCAGAAAGAACTAAGGACACACCACTGTCCTTGGCTTGTTCTGGGGGAAGACAGGAGGTAACGTTTCCTCTTAGTGTAATTTTTTTTCCTCTCTTTGTATCAGAACAGTGGTTTGATACTGAGATTTATCACAGTAACTGAAAGCATTATCTACTAGCAAAAAGGCAATTATCATCGTTAGCATAAGCTGTCTTGCCAGAAAAATCACACATTGTTTAAGATCTGCTTATCTGAAAGTCGTATTGCCATAGGAATCCTCGTGTATTCTAAATCAAGTCTTTCTTTTAGTCTAAGTGCGTTTAGAGTTAGAGAAAGACTATGACATTCCAAATTTCTTATGTGCAAGGCCTGTATTCACTCATCTTTTCCTGCCCTAGAGTACATGGCATAAAAAGTACTTAAGCCCAGTCTCTGTTGTTCTCTGTAAGATTGGTCGGGAATTAAGAATGTTCCATTTTTATTTAGTCTGAGAACTCCTCCTTTGATTTTCCCCATTTTTCAACTCTCTGGAGGAAAGGTTCTCAGATAACATTATCAGATTATGTGACCTTTTGGTTTTTTAAGGAAGTTAGAACAACTGATGTAGATGAGGTGGGCCCAAAAAAATACAGCTTTACACTCACTTGTGTGTCTTCTGGCATTTAATAATTAGCTGGATAATCTAATTTTTTCAAATCCAATCCTGTGTGCAGGGGATATAAAGTTTAATAAGCCAGATGGGCTGTCTCCATTGATTAACAACTTCTCAATCGGGGTTATTGAATCTTAGATTTAGAAAGCACTCTACATTATCCAGGTCAGTTTCCTACTCAGCTGAAAGTCTTGTTTTTCTTTACTTTCTTTTTCTTTTATAAAGTTGTCCTATTTATCAAGCCTAAAGTATGCCTTCCCCATGTTTCCCACTGTTCCTAGTTCTATTCTTTGAACAAATGGAAACAGGTTTATACCCTCTTCTATCTTTAGATATTTGAGTCTGTGTTCCCCAAAGTCACCTTTCTCTGTGTGAAACTAGTCCTATTTCATTGTTAGC
>RJWJ010010468.1:0-47114 GCA_004363605.1 Indri indri | reverse complement strand
GTATCCAGGATTTTTAAAGTATAATCTAGAGGGAAGCATTTATTAGTAGAGCAATCATTATGGAAGGGAAAACAAGGCATATCTTTCCAAATTTGGACCTTCTTCAATTTCAGAATCCTTGGCAAAAGAGCTCTACCAGATATTAATAAGCAAAAAAGTCTTAATACTATAAATAGCTTTCATTTTAAAAGGGAAATTGTTCATTAATTCAACCAAACACACTTTGCATTGTCAAAAATGTGTGCACAGGCCGGGTGCGGTGGCTCACGCCTATAATCCTAGCACTCTGGGAGGCCGAGGCGGGCGGATTGTTTGAGCTCAGGAGTTCGAGACCAGCCTGAGCAAGAGCGAGACCCCGTCTCTACCAAAAATAGAAAGAAAATTGATTGGACAGCTAAAAATATATAGAGAAAAAAATTAGCTGGGCATGGTGGCACATGCCTGTAGTCCCAGCTACTCGGGAGGCTGAGACAGTAGGATTGCTCGAGCCCAGGAGTTTGAGGTTGCTGTGAGCTAGGCTGACGCCACGGTACTCACCCCAGGCAAGAGAGTGAGACTCTGTCTCAAAAAAAAAAAAAAAAAAAAAATGTGTGCACACACACCTATCATCATCTTTGTGTGCAAACACTGTAAATCTCTAATTTCAACCAAGTAAAATACATGGAAACATAACAATAGTTGTATTAATACTATAACACTTTGTAATCCTTCCAGGGATGTAAAGCATCAATAATTTGACCTTTATTATAAACAACCTGGTGATGAACATCCTTGTACATACATCTTGCTCTTTGCTAGAACCGTCCCCATAAAGGAGGGAAATGCATTTGTTTGTTTTAGTATGGGCCAAACTAATTAAAATGCCTGTCAAAATCTTCCTGTCCCATATTAGTCTTGAAACTTTGATGAGTTCATTTATTTCAAAGCTAGGGAAATAGAGATGATAAAAACAAAAGGAACTATATAGCCTGTGGGAAACTCTATAGGTCAAAGGCTCAGGCTCTTCAATCTTTTGGAGCTTCAGAATTGATTGGAAATAGCATCTACAAGGTTGTCTCTCATTGGAATATTTTTTTCTGCAAACTCAGCACCCCTGTAAGTGAAGAAGTGATTTTGTTTTAAGTGGTTACTCTAGACCAAATCCAAACACTTCGACATTACAGCTCACATAAGTGCATTCTTTTCATATTTGAAAAAATTTTTAATGTTTATTTTCATTCTTTTTTTTTTTTTTTTTTTGAGACAGGGTCTCACTCTGTTGTCTGGGCTAGAGTGCCATGGCATCAGCCTAGCTCACAGCAACCTCAAACTCCTGGGCTCAAGCAATCCTCCTGCCTCAGCCTCCTGAGTAACTGGGACTACAGGCGTACGCCACCATGCCTGGCTAATTTTTCTATTTTTTGTAGAGATGGGCTCTCACTCTTGCTTAGTCTGGTCTCGAACTCCTGAGTTCAAGCGATCCTCCCGCCTTGGCCTCCCAGAGTGCTAGGATTACAGCTGTGAGCCACCACGCCATCATTCTTATGTTCATTGCAGATCAGAATTCAGAGCAGGACATCAATACATATCTAATAATTTCTCCCCATAGGTTTTTCTAGATTATTTCCTATTCTGATGATCACAGAACTTCGAACTTGAGTAGTATCAAGACTTACAGAATACCAGGAACCATAAATCTCCAAAATGCTTTTTTTCCGAAGAACCATTTTAAGTGATGACCCAAGGTGTGTAATAAGAAAGCTGAATGGGCAATGTTCATTCAGAGGGTAATGACCATTATGTCAACACACTAAAGAGCAACTACTGCTATTTCTTTTTAAAAACGTTTCAATATATATTTTCCAAAGTGACCACTAAATATTAAGCTAATGGAATATTCTTTCTGTCAATTTCAGTACTGAAAGGTATGAAGTTCAAGAGACAAGTGACAAAGCAGAAAATAAACCATGATTTTCAGATTGGGGTTCCAATACATCTGCACCTTAATTTCTCTTTTCTTTTTAGAACAATCTTGTCCATTTAAGAAATTTTGCTATGTTTTAAAAATCTCTTAACCTACATTTGCCCTTCATCCTCTTCTTTTCCTTTTAATTTATCCATTGAAGTACCTGAAATGTTGGATTGGTAGTTTCCCACCATTTGCATTTTGCTAACTGCATACGCGCAGGACAATTCAGTATGTTCTTCTGTCCTGTTTCTCCTGCAACATGGCAGTTGGATCCAGAGGCTTGATAACCCACGGTTGACTCTTGTTGTGCCTTAGTTTCTTACTGAAATATGGATACTCACACGTGAAAGCATTACAGCTCACTCTGATGTCTATACTTATCACCACAGAGGGAGCTGAATGCTAAAAAACCGTCATGGTGAAAAGGTGATCAGAGACCCCACACCCTGCAACTAACTGTCTGGCTTCTGGGTGGGTTCCAGCTCTGATACCTGTGAGACGTGTGATCCCAGATGAATCGCACGCTCAGTTTCCTCACCTATCAAACCAGGATACCACTCAGCTCATGAGACTGCTGTGAGGGTTAAATGGGGTGATGCATTCAGACAAGATGTTTAAACTGTAAAGTGCTATAAAGTGTGCAAATTAGTGACAGTATTACTCATTAGCAGGGGCTTAAATACTTTTATAATGAAAAAATATTTTAATGTGTTGGAAAATCTGTCTCTTGAGAAAGATTAGATATGGCACTGACTCAAAACAAGGAGATGATCTACATGACTTAATGAATACTTATGAAGGAATAAATGACACCCCCTTTCCCGGAAACTTACAGCCCTATGACTCAGGAGTTCTATAGGATGACAGCCTTGTAAGCTTCTAACCTACACAAACATCTCAGTACTATTTAAACAACTTACCCTAAAGCCACTCATCAAAATGTCAAGTAATGATTTACTGCAGGTGAATACTGAAAAAAAAAATGCTGATTTTTATTTACCTTTCAATCCGTGCAAATCCATTAACTATGGATTCTAATGCTCTTCTTCAAAGCACTTTGCCAGGTCACTTCCTTTCTTCCACTCCACATCCTGTTTTCTCTGGACTTCTCACATAAATTTATTTGAGGGCCCTTCTGCCTATGCACCTACCTTGTACCTCTGACCTTCTCCTCAGCCTGAGGCTTCCTTTCTACTCTCCCTTGCCCACCAAACTTCCATCTGTCAAGCAGTTTCTGAAATACTATTTCCAGGTACTCTTGACTATCTAGTTAAGCCATTTTTCTAGAACTCCACTCTCTAATATGGTAGCCACTAGATATATGCGGTTGTTTAAATTAACTAAAAAATTAAATTTTTAAAAAATTTTGTTTCTTTTTCTCACCAGCCACATTTCCAGTGCTCAAGAGTTACCAATGGTAGTGGCTACTCTATTAGACAATGCAAATATTATAGACCATTTCCATCCTTGCAGAAATTTTTATTAGACAGCACAGTGCTACAGCCCCCTTTCCTCTTCCTCTTCTCACAATCGTGAAGACAACAGGGTATAGTGGAAGAGACATGAGTTTTGAAATTAGACACTCTTTAGCTTTTGAATATTGGACTTA
Source organism: Indri indri (assembly GCA_004363605.1). Taxonomy (NCBI): domain Eukaryota; kingdom Metazoa; phylum Chordata; class Mammalia; order Primates; family Indriidae; genus Indri; species Indri indri. The sequence goes on along the minus strand of RJWJ010010468.1, from coordinate 43,557 downwards.
AAAAGTGACTATAAGAAATTGTATAAGTGCCTAGCACCTGCCAGAGTAGGTGTTCAATTAATGGTAGCCATTATTAATACACTACTGCTTTTTCCAGTAACTCCAGAGTCTCTTTGTTTTCCTTTTGGCAGTGTACACAAATATCTGGAGGAGTAAAAACAAATGTTACTTCCTTTTCTGTGAGGCGGTGTGGTACACTGGGAAGATTATGGGCTTTCAAACTACAGAGACTTGTTCAAATCCTGCCTCTGCCACTTTATTAGATGAGAACCTTGGGCAAGTTAATCTCTCTCAGATTAACTCAGTTAATCTCAGTCATGCTCAGTTTTTTCATCTGTGATAGGGAATAATAATACCTATATTGCACTGTAGTAATGATGATTAGAGGTAATGTATGTAAAATACTATGTCTGGCACATGGTAGGCATTCGGTAAATTTATTATACGAAGCAGGTACTATTAATTCACCTTACAAAGTGCCATGTATTCAGCATAGTTATGTGCTAAGTAAGTGATTGCTGTTGTTGGTAATGAAGGTCAGGCTAATAAATCTTTTGTAGGATGGTGTTTATCATTTGTTTAAATACTTCTCCCCAAATCAGGCTTTCTCTGGTATTCCTAGGATGCAGGTAACTAAAGTCCTTCTCTGTGGCATTATCAATTCCACTTATAATAGTTATCTTAAATTTATATGATACAGAGGGAAAAAATTGAGTATTCACAATTCATCAGACAGGCTTTAATTTACCATTACTCAGCTGTTTTTACTACTGTAAAGGCATTTATGGAGTGGCATGCTGGATTGGAACTGCAAAGATTGGCATAAAGAACTGTCATGATCCCTGTTACCAGCAAAGGCTGCAGCTTAAAATTCTGCCTGGACAGCGAGTCTGAAATTTCTGCCATCAAAGCATAATCCAAGAGTCACAACTCAGAAAAGAAAAAGAACAATCCAAAACCAAATAACCAGAGATTAAACTTATACATGGAACATTGGAGGGCTGGGGGAAGGAGAAGGGAAGCATTTTGTAACCTCAGACCGTCTTTCACATTCACGCTGCCAGGAGAAGGGCAAATAAGAACTGAGTCCCTCTTCCTTCTAGTAGATGGCACACCCCAAGTGACAGCACTTTTCAAAGAGCTGTTCTATTTGCTTGAGTTGTCTTGTTCCATCAACTGCTAGAATGCTGTAGGTCCTTCTAAAATATCTTTGGGGGAGTGGGTACAGAGTGGTGAATGTAATAGCCAGTCATTCCCCAGGAAAAAAACAAAAACACAAAGAGTGACCAAGTAACCAAATAAAGAGAGCTATGAGTTCAATAACCAGGATTGTCCCATGGCGAGGATTCTGTTATCGTTTAGCACGATTCTTTTATCTCTCCGAGGCAATCAACCTTCAGCCAGAGGAGTGTAACCTTAAAACCTCATAACTCAATTTAACATAGTGTTAAAGTTTGGGGGGATATTTGTCAGTGCTGAGGCTGATATAATCAGTCTGAGGGACCCTAGAACAAAGAGCAGTGGGTGAAGAGCATGTCACCTCCGTGCACATTCGTTTCCTTGATGAACAAGGAGCTATTAGCTGCAGAGAAAGCATTATCTAGGTGAAGAATGATGCCGATTGTTTTAGCTGCTTCTCCTGAAATTGTGGAGTAGAACACAGGGTCCCAGTGAGCTAAGGAGCAGTTTTGTTACTATGGTGTTGTGGATTTTTTTAAAAATTTAATTTAATTTGGCAGAGGATATAGATACATAGCTATTCCTCAAGAGCAACCAGAAATTAATTTGAGACATAGATCTCTTTTAACCTCTGCTCTTACCTCATTAAATCAAAGAAGTTTTAAGATAATCATATAAGACTTGAAAAAAATCTAGTTAGGTTAAACGCTAGCTTTCATGCAAAATTCAAGAAGAAAGGCTATATATGGCCTTTTTACTAATAAGCTAGTTAATAAAACATCTAAGGAAAGAGATAATATATCGACTGAACATGTGGTTTTTTGAAGGGGCAAGTCCATCTTCAAAATTTAATTCTCAATAAATTATAAACTTTAATTGTGAACTTCTGTATAAAATATTATTTCTAAACTTATCTTCCCAATACGATTTTTTCTACCACTTAACATAGTCTCTGAACATTATTTTCTAAATTAATCACTGCTCTTACTGATTCTAAGTAGAAATGTTACCTGCAGTGCATTTTTTAAAACTACCTCATGATTTTAGCTTCTTTTTAAAAAAGTACTTTTACTTTTTAAAATTAAATTTCTTATTTAAAAATATTTTCTTTAATTTTACTATTCAGCACGGTTTATTATGTAATTATAGCTTTAAATCACTGACAACATTTATAAAAGAATAACAATATTAACTCATCCCTGAATGCAAGTTTTCCGATTTAAGATATAAATTTCTATTCTCATTTTTGCCGAATAGGCTTACTTTCATCATGTCTTTTCACATGTTCTCTGGAAATGCTGGACTATGAACTGATAATTTAAGTCACCATCTTAGAAATCCAGAAATTTTTATATAACAAACTCATTAAAATATATTTCAGAAACTGAGCTTCAGACAATAACATAAAATATCTGCTTTTATCATTTAAAAAATGACCAGCATATCTCATTTTAAAAGGATAGTAAAAGTTTCTTAATCAAAAACTTCTTGGGGATTTTTTACCACATGGATTTATTACAAACCTGCTGCATCTGCCAGGCCAGTAAAACTGCCAGCCCACCTCAGTCAATACCTCACATCAAAATGCTACGTTTTAAAAATCTTCCTGATCGGGTAAATATTATAGGATATATTCTTTTCTAACTCTGCAGATATAGCTTTCGTGGAGACATTTATGAGAGCTGAAAGGATTGAGGGAAAAATAAAACCCACACTGCTTTTTAGTTTTTTAAAAAAATTCTTTATTGGAATTTCAATAATTCATTTAGCAGAGTGTGCAAAAAATTTCATCGAAATCTTTTCTTAATTTTACACTTTTGCCACATATTGAAAATCATACCCAACATGCTCCTACATCACTTGGACTGAAAAACATGTTAGATTATTATGAGTGATAACTTGGGAAAGAGTTTAAAGAACATTATAAGTAAATCAGACAGAACTCAATTTTTGCCTATTCTATATAGCAAAAGTAAACTTAAAAGTTGTGAAACTTTTTACCTAGGTCGTGGCTTCTGCAGTGCTAGACCAAGACCTCTGCAATATCCTGGAAGGTGATTCATACTGTAACAGTCATAATCTCGATATATAGTATATCACGCTGTAACAATCATAAGTGAACTATAAAATGTGTCACCATTACTTACTCAACTGCCAGAATTTACCAAGTCACCACCTGTGCAATTTCAGCTATTTTCCTTAACTAACTTCTTAAAAACAAACAAAACGAAACAACAAAATGAAAGAATGTAAGAAGCAACAAAAATGCTGACGGGAAGGCTAGCATTAGATATAAAATGTAACTACCCTAAAAGCTTATAATTAATGTGCCTTCACAAGTCAGTTATTTTTGCTAGATCTGCTTAGTGGAGTAGACTCACTTTCCTAACTCAACTGGAATTAGTATCAACTTTTCTAACATTTGTTTTAAATTTCTTTGCATCTGATAGGCAAAGTCATTATTCTCACATGTACCTTTTTCTCTCAATTAGACAAAACTGGGATTTTTTTATATAGCTGAAAAATGTTTTTCTGCTGGTAGGACAAACTATATGTATTGCCTCTTAACACTGAATGAAATATATCTGAACAAATTAATGTATCTAGAGTTAGGAAATTATATTACAATTTGAAATTTTATTCTTGAAACAAATACAAAAGCAGTAACTTTTTTCTGTTTGGCTCCTTTTAGTGTAACTCATCTCAAACTAACAGGGAATTTTAATGAATCCAAATCGGGGGAAACAGTTAAAATACGAAAATATCAAACTGAAATAAATTTGTTATTTTTGAGGAAGCAAACATGCAAAAGATTTTACATGAAGAGCTCCTTGAATTGTCCTGGTGTTCCCTAGGAAAATTCCTAGGGAGATTCGGGGATATAAAAACGTTTGCTTTACAGATGAAGGCATTGGCACATACAGAGCAAGAAAGCAAAAAAGGTAGAAGTAAACTGCCTTACTTTCAACTTCAGTGATACGATAAAGAAAATGATAATTATTTATAATATACTTAACAAGCACTCGAATGTAGTTTCCTAGGAAAATCTCTTCTATCCTATACTTTGACAACTACCATGATATCCCAATAGACCCTGACATCTCCTTATACTACAAATGGCAAACTTTTGTAAACAATTTGTATATTACAATGCTATTAACTGTAATTATCAAAAAAAGTGGTCATTATAATTTCCCTGATTTTAATGCTAAAAGATAGAAAATCATAATCATTTAAAAAATAAGTATTCTAGAATGAATCTTCTCCCAATAGCCAAGTAAAAATAGATCTCTAAGGAAGAATGCTACACTTCAGAGAGCTTTGTGAAAATACAGATAAGTAATTTAAAATTAATAGTCAAAGAATATATATCTAAGAATAATCACAATGTTTTGGTAATCAAACCAATTGAAACATCCATGGTAATAAATAGCACAGGTATAACTAATGGCCATTTTCTGCTTCTCTACTCAGATAAGAATGTTCCACAGTTTTTATGAAAGCCCACAGTTTAGTCTGTCTCATGAAAAGTGCAGCCTTTACATGAAAAAAAATCAGGTTCAGCAGGTGTCTAAGAAATCTGACACGGATCAAGAAATCGAGGTGAATCAGATTGCCTACTTAAGTATAGTTAAATCTCAAAAATGTTATATCAAATTATTGCTTTTTAAAAATATAAAAATTAGATTATGCCTATGAACATCCATCAATATTTTGTTATTAAGAGGTTCGATCTGTAGGTTAGTTAAATTTTGTCTTCAGGTGCTCATAGGAATGTCTATAGTAAAAATTAACAAATAGCTGAGATTAAAATTTTATCCACACGCCTTAAGGGAGAAGCACAAAGTTTAATAAAAGTGAATTGATTTCCCTATCAAAAAATTATCTCTTCAAGTAGAAAAGAAAAAAGAAAAATTAGTCAGTCAAAATTACCAGTTTCCTAGTTAATATTTGATCATTGTGTATTCTTACTCATTTCACCTGTGACCGACCCCCTTTCATTTTGTTCTGCTATGTCTATGCCGTTCTTCCCATGCAATTCCTCAATTAATGTAATATTCAATCTTACTGTTTAGAAAAAACAAGCAATACTTAATATTAAAAAAATACTTAATATTAAAAAGCATGGTCTAAAATTTATTCCTAGAGTTCCCAAAATAGCTTAATAGGACCCTGTATTTTTATTAGAATGTGATTACTCAAGTTTCTGAGCAGCCTAAAACAAAACAAACTTAAGGATAGTGTCTAATTTTAATCTCTTTATTTCTGGATTGCCACGTAAGGCATATTAATAGCAAATTGGTTCTTGTCTAGAGATCAACTATTTCAAGGCAGAAGTGTTACTTTTAGTGGTCTCCCAGAAAACAAACAAAACTTTTTGCTGCCTGTAGAAATTTATTCCATAGGCAATACTCATGAATTCATCTGCACACCGCTTCAGACCCCCTTCAGCTATTTGCCACTTACTAGAACTTTATTAAAATCTGAAATGTGTCTACCATAGAAGGAATGCTACAACAATAAACTGTAAAACTGGTAAAATTAATATGTTGTAGGAGATACAGGAGATCTGATTAAATCTGTTAGAAATGCTAACCACATCCATTTATAATTGGCAAAGAAAAAAGTACCTGTAAATTTTGTTTAAAATTCATATCCAACACACCCATCTTATTTATTTATTTAGGAATATAAAACTCTCAAGATTATGGTTTTATTTTATTTGTCCTCCCCTAACTTGTGCAATAATAAGAATTTATTGAAATGATGGCTGTAAGAAAGTAATATTTCTGAGGCTTTAAGGCATTAATAAAATAAATCAATTAACAGGAATTTCTCATATCTGAGTGTGTGTATGCACATATATATATAATTTTTAATTCTTGAATTCATTCCCTAAGCTCACATGTTGAGAACTTACATATCTTATCCTTCCTCTTCACTAAAACAAAACAAAACAAAATCCAGAAAAGCCCAAAAGTAGTATTTCCTTTTACCACAAGAGGGGGCTAGAGAATTCTGATCTCTTCCGAGGTCTATAAAATCCTCTTAACTGCTACTTTATAGACCTTCAATTACAACAGGCCATAATACATTAAGGCATTAAAATACACATATATCCCAACATATGCCAAAGCAAGCACTACACTGGTGTGCCCACCAGATGATCACCAACACCAGCATCAAATAAACACTTAGGCGTCTTCCAGTGCTTTACAGGAGATTTTACTCCTGAGCACTCCCCTCCCCAAAAAGCAGCTCTCTTGGTTAGGTGATCCCATTAGAATGGAAAATATGAAGGAGTGTGATAAAATACCCAAGGATTGGAAAGTATGACAGGGGCAGAGTGAGGTAAGGATTAAGAGAACTGAAATTTATGTGGTTTGGAAAAGTGAAGACTCTGGGGATAAATGTTCAGTCTTTAATACCTTCTAAAGGTAACAATATAAATGAATTAGGGGAATTATTCAGTCTCAGAAGATGGTATAGAAAAGAGCAATGGCCTGAAACTAAGGAAGGAAAAGTTTAGGTTAGACATGAATAAATTAGTAATAATAGTTGGGCGGGAAAGATGTCCAGCTAAGGAAGGATCCAAAGCATAATCGCTATATTTGATAATTAATTAAATGAGATATTAGTAAGAATGATGTGAATTCATTAAAAGAGCTAGATTAGATAACTCAAGTGATTTTTTTCCCCTAAGCTCTGACAATCTCTAGGTCCAACTATGTTCTTGGGCGTTCACAAATGTCTTTCATTGATGATAATGATCCTTTGTAAAAAGAAGAGCTCATGATCCCAGTTAACCCTGTGTTTTATTGATTAAAATAAAATCCAAGGTATTATTATGAAATGACATAATTATAAAATTAGTCATAATAAGAATGATGTCTACCTTTCAGAAAGGTAGTATATTTTCTGTGAAAACATATTATGCCAGAAAAGCTATACTCTTAACAGTTTATAAAAATGGGTCTGCAAATTGGATAAAGGCTGTTATAAGTGAAAACTTTCCATGAAGGACCAATTCTTCTATAAATTCCAATACTTTACAAGCCAGAGAACCCATTCTGTATAATCTTTCTTTCCTTCTAGATTAGCGTATCTGAGCTTAAGCTACCTAAGGCCCAACATAAAAAAGGCTGTCACTCAAAGTCAGAAAGAAAATCTACAGCAGAAGTATAATATAGTTTGTGAATTCAACAACCTTATCTTTCCTTACTAGGCCATAATATTCTAGACTAATGTGTGCTTCAGCATTATTAACAGTGTTACTAACATTTTTTTTTACTTGAAAAGTCAAGAGTTCTATGTTAAGCCAAAAGAATTTATGGATAGTAGAAAAACAAAGACTATCAAAGCATGAAGAGTTGAATATATATATATATATATATATATATATATATATATATATATATATATATATAGTGTGTGTGTGTGTGTGTGTGTGTGTATGTAAACATACTTGGCCCAAAAGAGTTATTTTATGCTTAAACAAAATTCTTTCAAATTTAAGTTAATATTAGACTTTGAGGTAAAAATGGTCAATGACTTTGTGTGGTCTAAGTGTGATGGTTAAAATCATACCTGAGAATCCAGAACTCTGGAACTTTACACATGAGTGCCCTAGGTAAGGTATCCAACTTTGGGGTGATTCAATGTTCATCTACAAAGCAGATGCTATGTTTAATTATAATGCATTTATATATTCTAAGAACAAAGTAATTAAACACGGTGTATAAGATTTTATAATCAACAGCATGCAAAGATATATAACCCCTCCCCACCTCTGATTGATTTATATGTCAATCAGATATATATTACATTAGCAACCAGAACACTGTGTATCATTTTACCACCCCTGAAATGACCACACTAACATCTTCAATAATCATATACTAAAACTTTCACATTACACTAAACTTGTTGACCAGTTTGGAATTTGGAGAGAAACAAATACTTGAGGCCTTTTGAAAAAGGTTAATCTCATCTGCCAAGTCACTCATTTAAAAATCAACTATTTGCACTTAAAAATGACCACTGTTATTTCACCAACTAATTTAGTGGAAGCTCAATAAATGCTTGACCTTTTTAGAAGAATGGACTTTTGCTCATACTCCCACTCTGGAAAAGATTCCTAAAAACACTTTGGCCATAATCCAGGTCAAATATTATTTTAACTTTTTTCCAAACTACTGCAAGTGCCACCAATTGGTCTTTTCTGCAAACTCTGTCCCCAGTCATCAGCACTTGATTATGTACTCTGTTGTGGGGGTGCCCAAATCTCTCTCCAACTAGATTATCTGCTCACTAAGGAAAGGAATCACATCTTATTCCTCTTTTGTATCTTCTACACAGCATCTAAACTCATGATTGAATAAGGGTATCCAATATAGGTATTCAATAACTAACTCTTCATTAGCAGTATATTAAAATCTATAACATGGACAAAAAGGTCAAAAAGATAAATAATTAGTTCTATGTCAAATCAATTCAGGGACTTACTGTAGGTTACTCATAATTATAATTATTAGCATTTATGAAGCCTTTTGAAATTCTTTTTTTTTTTTTTTTTTTTTTTTTTTGAGACAGAGTCTCACTCTCTTGCCTGGGGCGAGTGCCGTGGCATCAGCCTAGCTCACAGCAACCTCAAACTCCTGGGCTCAAGCAATCCTACTGTCTCAGCCTCCCGAGTAGCTGGGACTACAGGCATGCGCCACCATGCCCGGCTGATTTTTTCTCTATATATTTTTAGCTGTCCAATTAATTTCTTTCTATTTTTGGTAGAGACGGGGTCTCGCTCTTGCTCAGGCTGGTCTCGAACTCCTGAGCTCAGAACGATCCGCCCACCTCGGCCTCCCAGAGTGCTAGGATTACAGGCGTGAGCCACCGCGCCCGGCCTTGAAATTCTTTATAAAATGTACCACTCCCAAATCATCCTGGGGAAAGAATGAGAACACATGTAGGCTAAAGAGACACACATGTGTGAAGAAATTGACTGAAATTTTCAAGAAATCACTTAAGAGCCAGGATCAGGGCTCCTGCGGAGCTCTTTAGGGGCTGCACAGAAAAACCTCTGAGATCACACAGCTGAGGGGACGCTCTCAGTGTAAGCCAGGAGAGGCCAGTCTCAGAGAGGCGGTCTTGGTTGTGGTACTGGCTGTGTCACTTGCTCGTCATAGGACCAAGATACTTAGCATCTTTAAAATTTAATTTCCTCTTCAATAAAACAGACAAGATTAGGTGATTGCCAAGTCTCTTCTCACTCTAAAATTCCATGATTTTATGTAGAAACTTGGGTTAAATCTTCAGGGAGTTTGTTTTAGTGAAAGAAGCATTATGGAAGATATCCAGCTTTCAACACGTGTGAGAGCGTGTTACTGTGCACTGGACAGAAGTTTAGAGTTTAAACACGCACCAACAGCCCAACATGCTGGGCTAAAAAATGAAAAACAGGTCATTCATAGACAGATAATTGTTATTGTTTTTTAATTCTTCACAAAACATGTATAATCCTTGGTAATCATTTGTTTAAGTTATATAAATTACTGTCAACTTGGAAACCCAGTTTGTCATCTTCATCTGTGATTTATACAAGACTATATAAACGACCTGATGTCTTACATCTAATAAGACATTTATCTTCATGAAGGAGGCCACTGCAATCCTGAGCGACAGTTTACTTACCCTTATCACCGTTAACTCAATACTGAGTCCTTAATTCTTCCCAATGATCTGAAATCTGATGGACTCACCTGAAGCCAACAAAACTTACTCAGAAATCTGCCATGCTCATGAAAGTGTGTGTTTTACTGTGGCATTTGTTCTTTGGCTCCCAAAACACAGACATGGAAACAAGTTTTATGTTCTTCCACAGTGTGTGCCTCTAAACACACATACATAACTTCCATTAGTGTTGACAGGAGTCATGTGCCTTTATTAAAGAAAAATATACCTTCTCGCTAACAACAGAGATAAAAGCAATTGTCTGAAGAATAAAAAGAAAATGAGATAAATGCTTGTTTGTATGTATTTGTATGCATGTATGTTTATTTACAGACATATATAGAAAGAGACTATATTGAACCATTTTCATTAACTTTGTATCATAGAATAAAAAGGAACTAAAAACTCTAAATATGTTCTCATGGTTTATGTAATTTAAAAAATATATATACACGAAGAAAGTAATGGGCCTGACCCCGTAAGTGAAAAAGATGCAAATGGCTCTGCTTGCTGTTTTTAAGCAATTAATTCTTTCAATCTACTAGGGTACTATTGGTACTAGGGTACTAGGTATTATTGGTAGTAGGGTACCAGTGACTGAACCTGCAATAGGTTTCTAACATTCCAAGTAAAGCAGCCCTAAAATATGCACATTTTCTTCCAAAGTTGTCAGCAGGATATCACCTAAGATTTATCCTGATCAATGAGGTCATTTACCTCTAATCCCTGCACCATTAATTCACATACCCTAGTAAACACTGTAAGAAGTACAGTTTATTTACTCTGTGAAACAACATAATTTATTCACTAAAATCAGGCCTTACCCACAACTCACAACAGAGATCTCAGACTGGCTTGTGAGCATTTTTTATATTCACTGAATATAAAGTCTATCAGGGGTGTTCTAATAGATTTAGAGGGCAAATCTAGCTTAATAAGTGGGAGTTCTAGGAATAGGATTTGAGCTCATTAAGAGGAAATCTTTTTAGACAATTAGGGCTCTTTATAAGTACCTAATAATATTAATGTGACCCTGAAAACATAAAGCAAAACATGGAAAAATGGATAATCTACAATTTGTATTTATATTTGTACAATCTATAATTGTAACTGGAGATTTTAACACAATCCTCTCAGCAGATAAAAGAAAATCTAGGATATAAAGGATGTGAAGAATGCTATTTACAAAAATAAAAACAGTGAGAGTGTATTCAATAAATACTTCAGGAGCACATAAGCATAAACTATACTTACTAGGCCACAAAGGAAATCTCAACAAAGTCCAAAGAATCAAAATGATATAGACTGTGTTCTTAGATTATAATTAATAAAATCAGACATCAGTAACTTAAAAATCAGGTTTAAAACTTCCTAGGAACTACAACAAAACTAACCAAAATAAGAGTTAGAACTAAAACACAAAAAAAGCTTCTAAATAACGCGTAGGTTAAAAAGAATATCATAAAGGAAATTACAAAACACTTAGAATGCAATTATGAACATGAGAGAAGTATATATCAAATCTTGTGGGATGCAGTTAAAGCAGTATTTAGAGGATAATTTTTAGTTCTGAATACATTTATTTTAAAAATCAACATATTCAGGGGAAAAAAGCAATAAGGAGAAGGAGTCGTAAAGTCCCGTAAGAGTGGATGTCTATGGAAGACAAACATCCAGCTCAGCAGAGCTCTTTGAAAAGCAGCAGCTTTGCAATCTACTGGAACTCCAATCCCTCACGTGAATTATAATAGATATGTCATTCTTGGCCAAGTCAATTAATTTCCCTAAGCCTCATTTCTTTACCTGTAAAATGGGGTAACAGTATCTTCCTCTCTGAGCTGGTTTAAAAATTAAATGAGATAACCCACAAAAAGCGCTTAGTACAGCATAGGAAACACTCAATAAACGGCTCCTGTCACTAGATGACTTTATCATCCTTTCCAAATCCCTGATTCCATGATTCTAATTTGGCACAATGAAATTTTAGACAAACTTGAACTCCAGCCACAAAAAATCTGATCAATAAATTAAACCTTCATTTTAAGTTTACAATACTAATATAGTTTTGTTTAAAATACATTCATATCTCATGTCTTCTTCCCATGATTATAAAATAAAACCCACAATGATCAACAAAAGCTAGTTTATTATTATTCATAATCTTAAATCCAAAATTGACTTGTATTTCAGAACTAAAATGAAAGCAGAGAAATGTAAAAAAAAAAGTGCTAAAAATAACATTGTAAAAAAATGGAGTCTCTTTATTTCTAGAATATTCTATATATTTTTTAATGTACCTTTCATAAAAGGCATGGAGTTGAAAATGGCCACTATTGATACTTTACCAGGTTTGAAATTTCTTTTAAATCAACAGGTACATAATAAATTAATCAACAACAGGCTCTTCAGTTATGTATTACTACTCTTTTCCAATAATAGCTACGGGTCTTTACTTTCCCAATTCTGTTTCTCATTTTGCTGGAGAATAAGAACCTTCTCTAACCTTCACTACTTGGATGAAAAATAAGGTCTAAAAACATTCTTACTTCTTTCTAGATTTATCTGTCCAATATATCTATTCACCCTTTTTATTTAATTAGAATGTAATAATGCATACTAAATAATACATTATTACATATTTTAGGTTTCTTCCAAAATAATTTTATTTTTTCTCTTTCTTCCAGAAGGAGTCACTATACCCAGTTTATAGAATGATCACTTTCCCTAACCTATCTTTAAAAATAATGTAGATACATAGGAATTCTTTATTATACCAACAAAATGAGCTTACAGACACAGTAAAATCCATTGTATATTTTGGACACTGAAAACGATCAGAGCCTGAGCTTCACAGTTGTCTGGCTTTGGTACAGTTATCGTAATCAATGTTTCCTACACTAGTTTTTTTTTTCCTTCCATATGGTAGAAATTATGCTTTTTAGTTTAGAAATCTAAATGTTATTACTTGTTAGCAAGTTTTCACTCCTAATGTGGGGCTATGTTCTTGTAGGGGGTCTCTCCATAAGATACAGCCTGCCTTTGAATCATGGGCATTTACAAAGGAAAAGGAGAAGGAATTGTGATTAGGTAGCAATATGCTCTCATTTTTATGCATGGGTTAGCCTGTAACCTTGGTTTTCATTTTTTGTGGTGCACCTGGCCAGGTTTCTATATTCTTCTAGATCTCTTTGTAGTTTTCACAAAGGCATGACCCAAACACGACATGCACCATGGTTATTGCTTCTCATCCCTAAAGTTATGGATGGATGGGTTAGACCATGTGTCCTTTAATAATTGTAAGTCTAGGACGCTGCTCTGGCTGGGGGTGGAAGACAATAAAACAGAAACGTTTTAACATTTTCTAATAAAGATAAAATTCCAAGAGCCTGAAATAACTCTCACTACAATAAAGGTTAAAAGAGAATATCTTTACTTCCTAAAGAATTGCCTTAGCTATCTCACCAGCAAATAAAGACACTAACTTTATATTTGTTTGTCTGCTTATTAATAGTGTGTTTCCCCCATGAGATGGTAAGCTCCATGATGGCAGGGACCATGTCTGCTTTTTCACTGAGTATTTTACTTTCAGCTTATCCTAGTGCCTGGGTATTACCTTGGAATTTTTAGATAAGTATTTGTTAAAATAATGAATAAGTAGCACATCGAGTGTTACTATTTTTAAAATTTCAACTATTTTTAATGAAAATATTTTTAAACATACTGTTTGTATCTGTATGGTCTTAGCCAAAATGTCTGGAATATGAATCCACCTTTCCGGATAGCTCAGATAAGGACAGTGGTAAGGACAGTAGAGTGATTAAGAGCAGAGGTTTTATAACCAGACTATGTAGGTGTAAATCCTGGCACTACTATTAATACTTACTAGCTGTGTGATCTTCCCTGAGTCTCAGTTTCCTTGTCTGTAAATTGAGGAACATTCTACTATCTACCTCTTAGGGATGTTCTGAGGATTAAATGATGATATATGCAAAGTGCTTAGAACACAGATGATGCAAGGCACATAACAACTGCTCAATAAATGCTAGCTTTAAAAGGTTTAATTTACTAAAGTACTGAGCTCTTAGGGGAGAGTTTGCACTCTTTTTTTCTATAATACAATATGGTCCCAGACTGTCAGGTTTTTTTAATTCTTATATAAATTTTATTTATAAATTTTGTTTTCTATATAAAGTTTTAATTGTTTTCCTGTTTCTTACCTCAATGTTATTTGTTAATTGATGCCTTTACAGTACCCCTCCTTCTAATATGAAGCCTTAATGTGGGCTGACAAACCAAAGCACTATATTGGTTAGAAATTTATAAGAAGAGGATTCCTCAGTGGGGGCCTCAGGAGCTCTTCTAAGAATGAGGTACATAAGTGTTAACTCAGGGCTCACTAACATCTATTTTCACTTAGAGGTCTTTCTGGCTTATTGTGTTCTCAGTTGTATTTGGGAAAGTTGGAAATACCAAGTAAGTGACCTAAGGATTAATGAGGCACTATTGTTCTAATTCTATCAAGCATTAGATTAATCAGAAACAAATGAAAGGTTGATTTCTTCATGTTTCGCACTGTTAATTTTCTACAATTATTAATCAGCTACCAATGTAAGTATTAAGCTTTCAATTCAAACAATGTTTTTAGTGTAATAGCTGAACCAATATACAGATCCTATATTACAAAGCCCCTTTTAAAACTTGGGCATTACTAATTGTGCTGGTATACAAAGCTCAAGCAAAATAAAATGTTTCTGTGTGATTCAACCCACAGTTCTTATGTGGAGGTTATCAATTCAATGACAAGGAGAAAATACAAATTGTCAAAAGGACTAAATGAAACAACAATTAACGTGCAACGTAAAAGGGGAGGGGGAAATAGGGATTATGAGCTCTTGAAATTTAAAGAAAAAGAAATGGAAAGATTACAGACTAATAAAGAGACACAAGAAATGATTTACCAACTTTATTCCCAACCCTTAAGTTCCAATTTAATGTTGAGTTTAGTAGCATTTCTACATTTTTAACCCTACTGGAAAGGCACAAAAGAGACTCTGATAAGAAAACCGTGCACATCCGTGATGATGAAACCTTCTGCTCAAGTGGCCAAATGCCAGAAGAGGCACAGTGATCCCCCACACTGGGAAATCTGAGCCTGAGCCAGAAACTGGCAGTCACCAGGCCAAAATCTTTATCTTTGTATATCTTATCATAAAAATACATGTATATTTTACATTCCACTCTGTTATATACCATCGAGTTCTGAATATAAAAATAATGTTTATAACTGTTGAATTATTTAACTCCTCCCATTCCCAAGCATTCAAGTAAAATTGATGCTCCAGGAAGAATGGCATTATAGTTCCGATGCCTCCTCATTTTATCCCCTCTTGAACAACACCAATATGGTCAGGGGTATGTGAGAAGTGCAGGTGAAATGATATCTTATTATAGTATGATGAGCTCAAGGGTCTCCAATGATCCACAATAAATTAATAATCCAATAATCATTCAATGAAAGCTCCAAATCTCATGCAACTCTATGAAGCTAAGAAATCCAAAAGAACGGTAAAAATGGAGCCCTGCAATCTTAAAATGTCCTCTTAGCTTTTGAGCTACCGTTTTTATAAAAAGATCAATAATGATGTCTTCCTGTTCCAATATGGAATTAGTGTTTACCTAAATACATTAACTTCAGAAGTATTGAATTACCCAGGAGGATCAGCACCACAGTGAAACAAATAGTTGCTCTTTGCAAAATAGTGATTACCGATACAGAGAATCCACTAAAGGCTGCAGGATACAAAGTGACAAAAGGCAAAGATGCCAGGACAAAAGGTATCAAAATATAGTGGTCACCCAAAAGCTAGAAAGATGAGACTCACCCTCTTCCTGATGATCAGACAAAAAGTGTGCATCAGATGTGAGGGACAGGCCAAGAGTTCCACTGTGATTATCATCAAAGCTGTCCTGTCCAAGATCTCCCCCTGAGGGACAAAAAAGAAAGAAAATAAAGTCATCCTTTGGACATCTTTATAAAAGTATTTGTGTATCTCTTCGGGTATTTGCAAAAAAAAAAAGATGTATCTTTCACTTGATGATGAACATGGCCACTATCCGTTAACATATGAGAAATAGATAAATAAGTTCAAGAACCAACTTACCTGATGGAAAATTTTCCACTCAAGTAACTCTATCACTAGAACTTAGGAACTGTTAGCTTAGAGTGGGAAGACCTCTTGGAACCAGAGAGAAACTTCTCCATCATACTTAAAATGAAAACATAGCTATATAAATTTGTATTCATATATATCACGTAGTTAATAATTACAACTTTACCCTGAATGCCACTTTCTCTTTATATTTCCAAATAAAATAAAAGAAATGACACAAAGGTTAACCCTCTATACATAATATAATGTAGCAAGGCCAATATTCTTTCCTTCTCTGAAAAGTAAAGAGAAGTAAAAATAGAGAGAACCTAGACTTTGCTGGATTCTATTCCTGTTTGTTCTGCAACCTTAACAAAGTTCTCTCTTTGTAATTCTAGTTTACAGCCTCTGCAACCATCCTCCTAGGAATTCTAAAAGCTCTAAGAAGGTAATATTTGTTCTGTAAAATGGCTTTGATAAAAGGTAATGCATATACAATACTGAATTATGCAATTAAAAACAATGCTAATCCCTTTTGGGTGTTTTTAACATACATTGGATTGTATTTTGTAGAAGTGGCCGATGCTATTATGATACTTTAAAAGGTTCAGACGGAAGATGTTAGCTCATTCAGAAACCGGAAGAAAAGGCTCTGCATTGCAAATGGCTTTTCTTAAAATCCCCCAAACAGAGGTACAGTCTGCTGATAAAAGGACACCGACAGCTGCTTAGTTCATTTTACAAACATGAAAAGGAGATTTTCAATTGAATTTAATATTATCTCAAATACTAATTTCCAAAGGAAATCACCAGTGTTAATCTCAGTAAACACTGCAGAGTTTTGGCCCTGGATTTCAACTAGGGAGCAGTGAAACCAAACAACCTACATAGAATCTGTATTGCCTCACTTTAAAGGTTTATTTCCTACAATTAAACTAGAAAGATAGGGAGGATATAAAATGATAAAAAGAGAATGGCTGTAGCCTTCTCTTTCCATAAATTAGATGATCACATCTAGACTCTTCTTCGAATGCTCAATAGTAGTAGATATCCATAACTGAGTCGTACACCTGCAGATATAGGACTTTAGAAAATAAACTGTGGAGTTTATTATGGAAAAGAAAAGTAAAAATTTTAAAAACCTCTCACAACATTCATTGGCCAAAGCCAGCAGAAAGGCTCTCCTTTATTAGTTTACTGATCAGGATACAAAGTTTATAGCTATGCTTAAAGCATCACTGTGTAATTTCCATAACAAACAGAAAAATTCTGAAATACTGGACTGAGGGTTAAAATGCTCAAATTTTACATCACTGCAAATCCACTGAAATTATATTATCAACACAGTCTAAATGGACTGCCTGGCTGGTAATCTGAAAGTGAGCTGCAAAGTTAAAAAGAATTTTTATTTTGAACCAAATAAAAATCCTTAAAAAGATAAAAAAAAAAAAAGGTAGTTTGAATTGCTAGACAAAATTTAACATTTGTGGGAAATACTAAATATTATTTATCAACTATCATTCTGGACTCAACGTTTTCTGCTTGCTTCAGAAATTCGACAAATCTACCACTAAAGGGAAAGAACCTACTCCTATACATTCTATTAATAGTATTCTAAGCTTTCTTTTTTAAATACACTAATCAAGAAGGGTTTTTGTTGTGTTTTTTTTATTTTTTTTATTTTTGTTGTGATTTTTTAATGAACTTTTAATTTTGGAATGATTTTAGATGTATATAAGTGCTGCAAAGATAGTACAAAGTTCCTATCTACCTTTCACCCAGTTTCTCCCAATGCCAACTTCTTACATAACTAAGGTATATCTGCCCAAACTAAGAAATCAACATTGGTACATTGCTATTTACTAAACTACAGACTTTGTTTGGATTTCGCAAGTTTTTTCCATTAATGAATGTCCTTTTTCTGTTTCAGGATCCAATCCAGGATATCATATTGCATTTACAGCTTCAGTTTTTAAAGTCTTACCCAAAACGCCTTCCTGGATTTGCCACTTGATTTACTAACTTCAGATGGAAAAGTCAATTCCATGTGATTCCTGTAGTTTCTGAGTATACTTACCCAAAGTGGGCTTTTGACAGCCACCCCTGCGTCAAATATGACACCGTTCCTCTGTAAAGTATGCAACAATGAAGGTACACAACTCGGTGTGGCAAAACAGAGCCTAGATCAGTGCTACGAATGGTTATGGTGGGAGAGCATTTAAAAATATGCTTTACATTCAAGTGCAATTAGTTCCTGATGATGGAGATGTTGTTATAAGTATTTTTAGTGTCATATCAAGTGGTCCAACTCCCTTGGGCACACACAGAAACAAGCCTACAACACTATACAAATAGACACTCCCATGTAATTAAAATGATTACAGCTACTCAAGATGCATGGGTGAAAAGTTTTATAGAAGAACAGCAATTACTGTGGTCATTTTGGATTTGTTTAAGTTTAGAACATCATTTTTCCTTAAAACATAACCGCACATGTTCTTTGAATTCATCTACAGCTCTGACAATTGCGGTTCCAAGTGGCCACGACTGTAGTCCAGTGGGATCAGACATAAATGATCACAAACTATAGTGACAGACATTTCCACTCAGCAGCTCTACAATTAGGGCTTAGAACTCCATCTGCTTAGAGTGGCTTTCTCACAAGCAAGACCCCTTGCCACTGGAGACATACTTTCCCACCGCAACTCACTCAGAATCAATATATTTCTGTACAGATATATATTCTAACACACCATATCTCCATTAATCACATCCACTACCTTCAGTTCTTTCTCCTTGTATTTTTAAACAAGATCTACGGAACTATATCAAGGGTTCACCTGCTATTAGCAGGTAATTTGCTCCTCTATCCTAAGTGTCATAAGAATTGGGCGCTAGATACACTCCTTAGTATATTCAATGGCAGGTTCTCCACCGAGTATCGTGCTGCGGGGCCCATAAGCGGGATGATTTCTCTATTGTTCTTTTCTGAGAGTCAAACTCAATTTCATTCATGCTCCATAGAGTGACAAGTTGGGAATTTCTGAGGGTTGGAGCAGAAAGATAAAGCAGCTTTGTGTCAGGTGTAAGGTAATTATTTGCTAGGGTTTCTGTGCTATCTGTTTTTATTCCCTGTGTTTTCATTAACAGTTAATGAGTTTTCCCCCTTAATTCTGAAACAATAGCTTGGCCACTAGAAGCTGGCTTTTTCTGCCACAGATTCAACCAGCTGTTGCTGCTCCATAAACTTTATGGAGAAGTGAATTAAACTGCAAAAAACTTTCATTTACTAATTCAATTCCAAATAAAAGAAGGGGAAAAATGAACCATGATGATGTTCCCTTTGTAACTATTTTAACTTACAGGTACTATTTGGGGACAAAAACAGGCCATAATGACAATTTTACCAAAGAAATGAAAAAAGACAGAAAGCAGTTTAAAGCATTTTTAAAAACCCAAACTATGAGAATAACAACATAGAAACATAGAAATATATGTTTGCTTATTCAATATGTAAAGATTCAAGTTTTTTCATGTTAGTCTGAGTCATCATCTTTTATTTCCTTTCTAATTAACTGTAAGCTATATTATACAGACTCTACTCACATCTGCAATCAACTGTGTTGTTTATATGGTGTGGTTAAAAATTTTCTAGGGTTTGCTATTACTTCACCAAGTATTTTTGGATAACATGAGGAAATTGAAATTAATGTAAAATTGTCTGAAATTTTTTATTTTTTGTTATAACTGTTGTTGCTATTGGAAAGGAGCACATGACTTCCTACTCTATTTAATATTTAAGAACCCATGAGACACACAGCTCCCTCTTTAAACTAATAAATCCTCACTAAAATGCTATAAATAAAGCTCCCTGATCCAAATCCAGTTAGTCTTCATGCTTGATAGAATTAATATTGCCAGATTTTCATGGACCAATTTAGTAGTAATGCAGCTCCCAAAGCTGAACTATAGTAAGATTAGCAAAACTGCAGCTTATTATTCCTTATTACAACCATTCACCTAAGTTATTTTTTTTTTCACCTAAGTTATTGAATCTAACACCAACTAAAGAAATATGTTGGGTACGAACGTGACCATATATGTGGAATGTTACTCGTATGTAAATATGTTATAGAGCACATTTGCAGCACCAAAGCTAAAACTCTGTCAACATTTCCATTATAAATTACACACCATTTTGCACATACTCATGCATTAGAAAATGTACGGTGTTTTCAACAGAACATCTTAGAGGCTTCACCAATTTCTAAATATCCATTTGGATCTGCGTGGTTAGTCTTTGTGATTAATCCATGTAGAGTGAAGGTCTCAAATTCTTCTCTGTTCTATACAGTCTGACTTCCTGCCCATCTCCTTTTTTTCCCCTCCTACATCTGTCCATAACTCAATGTATAAATATTCCCTTTTCCCCCCCAGGGCCCTAGCAGTGAAGGTAATAGTACTGAATGTCATTAAGTCTACAGAACAAATGATAGGTCAGGTAAAGAAAGTTTCCATTTATCATTCTTTTAAAAAGTTGCTCCAACTAGATCTTGAATGTACAAGAAGTAAGTTGGGCCTAAGATTATGTTTTTTAGCTTGGGAATACTGTTTCCTAATTACATAATCATGCTAAGAATAATAGTTTCTTAAGAACCTTTAGAGATAACATTTGTGGAGAGTAGCACATCTAAAAAATGATCAGAAATTGGGCCAAATTGATGAAATACTCATAGTACAATCACTACAGAAACACCTGTGAGTTAAACAACCAAAAGAGCAACATAGCTTAATAATATTCTCAGAACGAACTACATCTGTCAGTGGTGCCTTGGACAGGAAAATGCCAGTGGGAACCAATTGAAAAGTTCTTTTTTTTCCCCTCCTTCAAGAAAGTAGTCCTTTGTAATGCAGTTTTTCATGTTGACCAGTAGGGTGAGCTGCAGTGTGTAGCATCATCCCAGTTCTTTAAAAAGAAAGAAAGAAAAGTAGCCACTGTGTGAACCCTCCTGTTCCTCCCTCCACCCCAAGAAAATGCTGAGATTTTTAACCCTTCTTAGGTTTCACATAAAGGCATAACTCCTGGATATTAACAAACTGGAGGGGTGGCAGCAACAAATATAAACCAGATAATTGTATATGTGACAATGCACACTTCATAAAGCAAATTACAGCCTGTCAGCAATCATTCTGGCTTCACACTAACGCATTCCATCTACCACTGGTATTGTTCAACTGGTACTAAAGTGGAACCTGCTGAGTTGGAATATTTTCAATAGTACTGAGATTTTGACAGAATTCAAAACACGGAAACCTAGGTATTTGGTAGTATGTGGACAAATACATAGTGAAACTGATGCATTTATCATATGGCAACCAGGCGATCATAACCTGGAATTACTGGTTCATAGTTCTGTTTTCTTTGGACCACAGTATTAAGGACTCCCATAATTCTTACTATAAAACTATTCACTGGCTTTTCAGAATGTTTTGACATACAAGAGAAAGTCAGCTGTAATAATAAAAATATAATAGTTTCCTGAACTCTTACTGGGTACAAGCTCTGGGTCAAGGCTCTTCGTGTACTATCTTGTTTAATCCTCAAAATAATTCTGTGATATATTATTATCCCAAACACAGAGATGAAGAAATTGAGACACAGAGATTAAGTAACTTACCCAAAGTCATATAAGTGACTCACAAGTGGCAAAGCCAGACTTTGACCACACCTTCTCTGATTACTAAACTCTTGTTCTTTTTTTTTTTTAAGCTCTTGTTCTAATCCACTGAGCTGTACGGTCTCCAAATCTGCATCCTTCATAAATCACAATCATTACTCAAAGGCAAAGCATACTGAATGACAGCCAATGACTTGAATTAATGGTATATATTACTAATTAGTATTTTTTTACTTCAGTGAAGTAAACCTGTAATCGTAAGTATAAATCATTATCACTATTAGTGATAATAGCAGTAGTCATGTTAGGTATGGGGACTGGAACTGACAGACCAAATGTGGTCAATGATTTGGTCAGGAAGGAAGTGGTCCGATTCACAGTTCAAATTTGTTATAGTAGTGATATTATAGTGATTTTTTAAAATATAACTTTTTGGCATGAAATTCATGCTCACAGAATTTAATACATCTATTTCAGGCTTAGTCAGATCAATATATTGAATTTTTTTCCAGCACCATCTGTTTGATTCTGTTTGATCCAGGGTATTTTGATCTTGCGTCACAGAAAATGAACCAACATGTTCCATACCTAAATACAGTTTTGACCTGGTTGGGTTAAAGAATGTGTTTCTTTTCTGGCACTATCATGTTTAAGTCTCAGAGTAAGAAAATCCTTTGAAAAATATACAATGCCACATAAACATAGCAATTTTATTACTAGTGGTTCATCTTTCCCTCTCTTCCTATCTTTCTCTTTCTTTTCTCCCAAACAACAAACTGTCATAGGTCTTAGTACCAATTTATAATCCTGATGCATTCTAGGATCTATTATCCCCCAATTGGTGGACCAACATTACTTAAGAAACTCCTTGGGAGAAACTATACAGCTAGCTGGATTCTAATATCTTCTGCTAAAAAAAGAATAAAACTACATGTTCTACAGCCTACAGGTAGATATAAGAAAAGTTTTACAAAAGTCCAAGGGATAAAAATACAACAATACACGATAAAGAATGGATATGGATAAGATTAGTAAGCCTAAAAATGTGAACCAGCTTTTAACATCCTGAAGAGAGGGTGAGTTTTCTTTGTGAGTAACAGACCTTCAACACCCCAATGACAAAGGGTGACAAGATCCACCCTCCCCATCTGCCACCACACCCCGAACAGGGATTCCCGTTCATGTATTCCACAACCTGCATGCATGTATCACCATTATGAAAGGCCAAAACCTCTCACTGTCAACAATTCAGTTCAATGTTTGGTCCCTTAGAACGGAAGTTTCACATAGAAGAGTATCTCTTTATTTTAAAATTTTATTTTTCCTTTTTTTATTGCAGTATCACTAACACAAAATGCGCAAACCTTAAGGGTAAGTGGTATTACTTTTTAAGTTCAGTAAAACACCTTTTAGAGATGAATAATAATAATCAAGAACTTTTCCAGGCTTGCAAGTATGTCAAATTCATATCAGCTGACAAGGACAGATAGGGTTCACAAGACTGGTTTTTCCACTATTTGGCTCACAAGAGTCAGCAGTAACTGGAAGCTTTATTTTACACATCATATAAATCCCCTTGCTCTTAACTAAGCAGTCCCTTTCCCCTGTTAGTGCTATTTCAGCCATCCTGATAAACAAGTTTCTGGGAGAAGTATGTGTTGATAAGAAGCATAATGGAAAATTAATGCTTTCTAATAGAATTGGGTCCACCCATTACATTATTTAACCTCCATATATTAAGCAAATTCACTAGGTTTCAAGTTTAAAGGTTTTAACCTCTTTTCCTTACAAAAAGTTTTAAGCAGAAGAACTAAAAAATTTATACTCAAATGATTTAACTACACTTTTCTCTCAATATTTTGTGTTCAGAACATGAAAAATTTTTAGAAGTAGAATTCCTGATGAACATTACTTCTTATGTCAAAATTCTATGTTCAGAAGCTATACTTCTCACCTGATTTTTTGTGTTGGTCCAGGTATACTACTATCTAAGAGAAATAATTTATAAGTTATTTTTTTCTCAACAAAAGTCTTCTGGGCTAATAAAATTAACTTAAAGTAGTCATTAATTTATCAGTTATTTGATTTTACTTGCCAT
The DNA here is from genome assembly GCA_004363605.1 of Indri indri. NCBI lineage: Eukaryota > Metazoa > Chordata > Mammalia > Primates > Indriidae > Indri > Indri indri. The sequence goes on along the minus strand of RJWJ010010468.1, from coordinate 19,726 downwards.
CTACATGAAGACAAAAAACAGAAATTCTACGAACTTTTAAAAAGACTGAGATGGGATAACAAAAGGTATTCATTATCAGTTATTATGTGTATGATATAATACTATTTTACTATTTATTTTAAAATTCACTTTTAAGTAATAAGTCAATGCAACATATCTACATATACAGCTAACTCTCAAACATTAAACAACAGAGAATGCTATTTTATACCATCATCAGGACCTTGCCCATAAATTCATATTTGAAAATAAATAAATAATGAGTGAAAAACTTGAATGGATAAGAAACTACTAAACCACGATTCTACTGAAAAAGAACTCACTACCATGTTAAGTTTTTGATTTTCGTAAGCTTCTTTATTAAATAAAAAAGTTAATCATGCCCAGAGCAAAATATTCAAACGTTACAAGAAAGTTCATCTCCCCTCTCTTCTCTCCAGAGGCAACCATTGTGAGGTTTCTCAGATGTTCCATGAACTTTCTATCTAAATATAACAAGTGTCTCTCTGTGTGTAATATACAGCTTTTTTTCTCTTTTTTAACAAATAGTAGCATTTGTTCGGTTCTGTCACCCAGGCTGGAGTACAGTGGCATGATCATAGCTTACTGTAACCTAGAACTCCTGGGCTCAAGCAATCTTCCCACCTCAGCCTCCCAAGTAGCTAAGACTACACGCGCACACCACCAGGCCCAGCTAATTCAAAAAGACTTTTTGTATAGCTGTATTGTCCAGGCTGGTCATGAACCCCTGGCCTCAAGTGATCCTCCTGCCTTGGCCTCTTGAAGTGCTGGGATTACAGGCATGAACCACTGTGTCTGGCCCTAATTTCTGACCTAACCATTTATCTTGGCAATTGCTCCATAACAACATTATAGATCCGTCTCCTTTTTTTACTTTAACTAATTTTTTAAATTAAAAAATAATACATGCACATGGTGAAAATTCAAAAAGGATATAAACAATGAAGTTTCTCTCTTCCATTCATACTGATACCCCCCCAATAGGTTACCACCGTTAATAGATTCATACCTATCCTCCAAAAAATATTCCATACACAAATAAAAGCAAGTGTGCATGTACATGCTCCTGCACACATGTGTGCACACACACACACTCACACATACACACAGAAACAAACTGTATGCTGTTTGCCCAAATTGCCTTTTTCACCTAACAATACTCTCTGGAGAACATTCCAAATTGCCTGTATATGTATCATTTCCTTTTAACTCTATATAGCATTCCATGAAATGGATGTAGCATAATTTATTTAACTAGTCCCCTATTGCTGGACATTTAGGCTGTCTGTAGTCTTTGCTATTCCAAACAATGGTATAATGAACATCCTCGTATATAATACATTGTGTAGGGAATATAGAAGGAAGCATCATCTGATTCCAATGATTTATTTTACCTGCATGAAAGTCAGTTCTTTCTCTTATGTTTTAATAACATCTATTTCAGAATAGGAAGGACATTTAGAAAAGACATAGAAACCTTACAAAATGTTTACTTTAAAAGCAAAAAAGTGTGTCTTTTTGTTAAAAAAAAAAAGCTTACTGTCTTTGACAGTAGTTGCAAAACAACTAGTGCGTTAATGTAAAAATGCAGTATTCTACTGAAAAAAACCTCAACCAGTAGATGTATAGGAAGTAAAATATTTGAAAAGGTATCAAAGTCAGTAATTAACTTCAAAAACAGTTTGTATGTGTATCCACTTTCTACAGATTAATTTGTATAAAATGTAGCCAATAAGGAAAGGGGGGAAATGCCTAAAGGAAGTCAAGCCACAAAGGCAGCTGTCAAGTTGTTGATGCTAAAAGGTTGGGCCAAAGCCAAAAGCAAGAGTATTCATCCTGTGTACATTTCCCCCCTATTAAATCCCCGAAAGACATGGAAAACATGCTGGAAGATTTCTTTTTAAAAAGTAGCATAGGTTAGGATATTCTAGATTCATAACCAACACTTGTGTTTATAAAATATTAGCATTCCAGGAATAGTGATAGAAAGATACTTAACAATAAATTACAAATATTGTAAATTTAGACTTTTTCTTACATTTGCAAACACGTCATAAATTTGGGCTGTGTTTCTTTGTATAAATCCTACTTATGACTGTGCTAAAACCTTTTGGCATGAATGCAAAGAGTATTTTCATAAATAAAACTTAGTAAAATCACTGTACACCCCATTAATTCAAAAACACTTCTCTTTGACTTCAAAGGAAACCCCTCTCTTTTTTTAGTGTAAAGATGGTGTTTCTCTGCTGCTTTAATGTTTTGCTTCTTGTAGTTGTCATAACTACATGCTCCAAGTATGTGATCGTAAGGGACGAGAAGTTAAGCAACATTTGTGCTTCCATTCAACATGTCCCAGACATTATAGAGCAACAAGCTCATAAATCTAACCTCTCAAGTGGTTACCAATAAAAATTCTGCATGTGCACCCTATAAATACAAACCTTACAAATATATACCTGGTGAGTAACATGGCCCTACACCAGGGTTCAGCTGGAATGAATGAATTTTATGGAAAGATATGTGAAATTTATATTACTAAAGTTCCATACATGCATTTAGTTGCCTATTCCTACTTTGAGACATAAAAATAATATTTTTTACTACTTTAGTAGGTGCCTGTCATGTGGCAAACATTCCTCATGAGTTATCATCTCATTATAACTCATTACAACTCATAATAACTATGAAGTAGATATTATTAATGGGATTTTATAGATGAGGAAACTGAAGCTTTGAGAGGTGACATCATTTGCCATAGCTCACAACCCTTCTAAGTAGAGGAACCTAGATTTCAGGTCAGGTCTGATTTCAAAGATAGGGCTCTTTCTATCATAAAACATTAATTTGAAACAACAATTTTAAAAAACAGTTCACTATTCTATGTATTTTATGTCCAGATATACAAAGCATCTTATACATAAATGTACTAGGTCTCACAATAGAAATAAAAGAACAGTATCTTTTTTTTTATCAGTCTCAACCTGGATTTCTTTTTCTTTTATATTTGCATTATAGAGAATTTTAAACACGTAAAAAGTAGACAAAACAGTGTAATAAACCCCCATGACACATCATCCAGCTTCAACAAGTGTCAATTTATAGTTGATCTTGTTTCATCCATACCCCAGCCTGTTTCTTTCTCCCCTCCCATATTACTGGTCAGACATTATATCACTTTATCACAGCATAACTGTCTCTAAAATAAGAACTCTTTTTTAAAAACCTAACCATTAATACCATTGCCACACACACACAAAAAAAATTAACAGTATTTTTTTTTTTTTTGAGACAGGGTCTCGTTTTGTCACCCAAGGCTAGAGTGCAGTGGCATCATAGCTCACTGCAGCCTTGAATTCCTGAGCTTAACCATCCTCCTGCCTCAGCCTCCCAGGTAGCTAGGACCATAGGCATGCGCCACCACGCTGGCTAATTTTGGTTTTGTTTTTTGGTTTTTTTTTGGTAGAGACAGAGTCCCACTATTTTGCCCAGGCTGATCTTGAACTCCTGGCTTCAAGTGATCCTCTTGTTTCTACCCCCCAAAGTGCTGGGATTACAGGTGTGAGCCACTGCACTCACCTTAAATCTCTTTTAATTTACAGTTCATGTGGCTTTATAATAACATTTTCTGTATTCACTTTGCATGATTTGCTTTTTCCAAGCTATATTTTTAAGCATTTATTTACTTTGCCATTTCAAAATGAGATTTATAAGATTCACAAAGTGGAATTTTTTTCTTATTGAAATATACTGGATAATTTTCTCAGAAAACCTCTATACCATCCATACATAAACTCAAAGAATCTTTAAGCTGGCAAGAGATTTTACTGGCCTACATTTACCACTATCACAATTGTAACGTGAGTGACCATGAGACAAAAAAAAGATCTCGTTATATATATTTATAATATTTCCATAGTCTTTCCTAAATTTTTATTTAAATATTTTATCATTTTGATAGACTCTGAGCCTATGGTGGGAAATTCTATCTAATATTCGAGAAGATTTTTTTATAACAATAAATTTTGAATTACAAATATACCTTGTAATCAAAATTTTGCTTTATTAATATTAAACTAAAACTGTCAATAATTAACTCATTTTTATGAAAAGGGGAAACTGAAGCAAAATGAAAAAAATCAGTTTGTTCAATGAATATTGTCATCACAGCTAAAGGCAAAATTGATACCATTTTTTAGACAGCTGATCAATATCATCTTTTAGATATTGATTACTGAAATGATGAAAGTTCCATGACAAAAATTCCAATGGCTTTTCTTTGTAACTTTAAGTGAAAAATTAAGTAGGAAAAAAAGTTTTTAAGTAAGCAGGTCTTGAATTATCAAAGCAATTTTATATCTTATCATAAGGTAAAAATAAAAAGCCTTTTTCATGTTCTCCAGTTATATTTAAACTCATTAAAAGAGTCCTTCCATTTATGTCTCCTCTGCATTAGAGTAATATATTTTTTGGATCATGCTTTATTTTCCCTGTTTCCTTTTTTTAAAAAATGAGCATCATTCAGGAAGTTGATGGTGGACCAATAAGAAAATTTAGGTGGAAACGTGAGGGAAAGACTTATCATTAACATATCATTATTATGAACAGAAACTACATTTTCTTACCGTTTACTATGCTCAGGCACTGTGCTAGATGCTTACACATCTTACTACTAATCCTCAATAACCCTTCAATGACACAGTAAAATATGGTAGTAAAGAGTATGGGTTCTAGAACTCTGAAAGAGTATGGGCTCTCGAATGGGTATGGGGTTTCTTATGGGGGTGATGAAAATGTTCTGAAATTATATAGTGGTGATGGGTTCACAACTCATACTATGCTGTACTATACAATACAATACTACACTACACTACACTTACTATTCTATACTATGCTAACAGCCACTAACGTGTACTTTAAAAGGGTGAATTTTATGGTGTGTGAGTTATATCTTGATACAACTATTATTTTTTAAAATGTGTGCCACTAAAAGGACTTTTAATAAAGGATCTTTTATAACCTTTTTTTTTTTTTTTTTTTTTTTGAGACAGAGTCTCACTCTGTCACGCCGGGCACAGTGCAGGGTGTCATCGCAGCTCACAGCAACCTCAAACTCCTGGGCTCAAGCAATCTTCCTGCCTCAGCCTTCCGAGTAGCTGGGACTACAGGCGTGCACCTTGACACCCAGCTAATTTTTCTATTTTTAGTAGAGACAGGGTCTTGCTCCTCCTCAGGCCGGTCTTGAACTTCTGAGCTCAAGCAATCCCCCTGCCTCAACATCCCAGAGTGCTAGGATTACAGGCGTGAGCCACTGCACCCAGCCGATCTTTTATAATTTAAGACTATTTTCCTTCCAAGAACCAGACCTGGTTTAGTACAAATATCCTGAAGAATGCAGAGGATATTCAGCCAAATGCAGAGTTAATAAAATTCATCCCACCATCTTCCTGCACAGAAGGTCTTGTCACACATAAAAATGCTAGGAAAAGCTTGGGGCCAGCATTTCTTTCTTTTCTCCACCCCAACACTACCTAGTCCTCCAGGGATTTTTAAATTTTTCTGCCAGTTTTCTCTTTCTTACATATTCCTATTCTTTTCATAATCTTAAATTGTCCTGCCATGCCTTATATAGACCAGTTACTGCTCCCTCCACCCCACCAGTTTCTGAAGCATACAATGAGCTACGGTTTGATCAAAAGGGCAAAGTAAAAGACATCCTTCTGTCATCCCACTCCCCCAAAAAGTGTCTGTATGAGGAGGAGCAAGACTGGGGGCAAGAGTATGAATTTTTCCACTTCATCTTTCTTTACATTTACTTCCAAATGAGCAAATATTTTGCCATACGTATTCATTGTTGAGAAGCAAATATAGTTTTCTGTTCTAAATAAACGATCTTCAATTGTCCCCCTGGATGCTCTGCCTCTGCCTTCTCTCTAAGAGAGAAAGGGTGTGTAAAAGTCGCCTCGTGTTAGAAGATGACTGTAATGCCCCCATCACATGAGTCTGGGAAAATGTGCCCTTTGTCTTTTTAGTCCTATATAGTCTCTTACGTTAAGCTGTAAAAATTATTTCCTCTTCTCATCACATTACTGTACCACATCTCTGACACCAATTCTTTATTTCTCCTTTAGGTAATTAATTCTACCCTCACAGTTGCATTCATTTCTGCCGGTTCACAATCATGTTCTTCCCCCTGTGGATTTTGGTTAGCATCTGTTAAACCCTGAACTATAGGGCCATTCCCTGAATAGTGCATTTTGCATTTTGCAAAGCAAACTGCTACATTATTACATATAATTCTCTACTTCTCAGTCTATGTTTTCAGCTATAAATGCTTTATTTAGGACAGTGAGGTATACAGTAACACAACATCACATTATTAAAAAATAGATAGCATAAGTACTTTGACTTTATCTCACAAGAGTCAAGAAGCTTTAAAATATAAGATTTATTAAAAGTTGGCTTTTAAAGAAAGCCTTATATAGACTTGAAATACACTGAAAATATGAGCTAGGACAATAAAAATTTCAACAAAACTATTATCTCTCGCAATTTTAATTTCTTTAAGGTGTTACCGTTCACTGCGATTGGATACATTTGACAACATTAAGAGAATAAAAAATATTGAAAAAGTTTACAATTGGTTAAAAAAAGTTGTAGAGCAAAATAGTTCATAAATCTATTTGCAAGTTTGATCTAAAACTCTCTTGTGATTCTCTGAGAAAATAAAAACCCTCCATGTATAATAAATTAAGATAATTAATATTCAGGATGATGTTTCTGACATTCTCAGCCAGAGTACTAAAAAGAAGGAATGCATATACTTTAAAGACACCCCCACAAACTCTTTGAATTCAGAAAAAAAATTTCAATTTTGAACCTTTTAAAAATGTGTTCTAACCCTGTCCTTTTTTTTTTTTTTTAATCTTGCACACAGCTGTCTGTTGTACTTTTTAGAATCATGCCAGATGCTGGATTCATCAAGCAAAAGCAGGAAAACAATGGTTTGAAAGCAATTAGGAGCACCGAGGCTGCAGTGAGGCTCATATTAAAATGTGATAACACTGTTCTAGTGGGAATTTCAACACTGCTCCATTTCTGACATTTCTCTGCTGCCAGACAGGCAGGCTGTGTGGAAGGGCACTGTGATCGCGGAGGTAACATACTGGAATTTATTTCTGGAGCAAATGAAGGATTAACTGAGTTGGAACTCTCCCAAGGTTTTTATTACGGACTCGGCCACCATTTTATTTGAATGCTACTGGATCCTGTTGGCATCTAACAAAGCTCAAGGAATAAAAGCATATTATAGCTCTGGTTCTATAAAATTATCTAGCAACAATCCACTTAGAAGGCAGAAGCAGAGAGCCTCTTGTTGCTATAAAGCAGGGCAGGGGGCCCAGTGGGGTGAAGGTTAATTAAACACTCCACTAGCTTCCCTCAGAAATGGCTAATGCCACTCTGTGGAGAAGCTTATATAGAATAGACAGAAGTAACAATCCCATCTACACATTTTTTTTTTTAGCATAAAACCATTCAAAGAGGACTCACCTTGGGGCTGAAAATCCCAACAGTATCTGAAATACAAGGAAAAAAATGGGAGATAAGTCAAACTTGTATTTCTCAATTTTGGTTGGCATACGGTAACTATAGCACCTTGTCCAAAAAGCTTGCTAAATGGTCAATAACTAGCCAAAGCCACTACTCGCTTTCAGAAAAAATAAAGCACTGTCCCTGAGATTTGAAAGATTCTCAAAGGCTTAAAAGCTGCATTTAGTTCACTGCAACTCCTTAGATAATTTTCACTTTAGAGCTGGAAAAGTCCTAAGAGGGAATCTAGTGGTGGCCCAGCATTTCTCATCAGGCAGGCTTTGAGCAGCACAGTTCTTCGTCGTGACAGTCTGTCCTGTGTATAACAGGACTATTAGCATCACTGGTCCTGGGCACCAAATATCAGTGGCACTCCCAGGGGTTACAACATCCAAACCCCACGACCACCAACATCACATCCTCAAATGCCTTGTAAGCCTAAATTCTTAATTTTACAGGTGACACATGAGCAATGGACTCAAGGTTGTCTAGCATTTTAGTGTCAGAGCCAAGAATGGAGTTCTTGCAGTCCACTATACCATTCCATCTCACATTATTTTGGGAAGTGATTGGCAAAACCGACAACCCTTGAAGTCGTAAACTCATGAAATAGCAGTGGTGGAAAGGATCATTTGTAACTCACTTATTTGGAACCCTAAACTGCATTTTTCCCCCACAGAAATGATGTTATATATATGATGGTTACCCACAAAAGTCTATTGTTCTTTGGATCCCATTTCCTCCTGCCTTCACAGGAACCTGACATTATTCTTTATTGATTTTACTCTTGTATATATTCAACCTCTTCCTCCTAACTTGGCCCTTTCCACCAGCGTTTATGTTCATATAAAAATAAAACAAACCCTCCCTCACCCCTTTCACATCCCTCCATCTGCTGTCCTGTCTCCCTTCACATCACGGCAAAATTTTCAGAAGTGTTGTCTGTGCTTGCTCTTTTCATTTCCTCACTGCCTGCTCCCTCCTCAACATACTCCCATCGCCTCACAGTCACTGCACCTTAATTCTTGTTCTAGACCTAATGCCTTCCATGCTGCTAAATACCCTCATTGCAACCTCTTAGGATTGTCTATGTGCATCTGAGCATTCTACCCCTCCCCCCACGCAGGGAGACAGTCCACAGGTTTTATCAAATTCTTAAAAGGGTTCATAACCAAAAAAGATTCAGAAAAAGGCAATGCATAGATGATAATGGTATGTCTTCCAGTACACACCCGACTGAAATTAGCTTTGGCTTCTTTAGGTAGGAACATCAGCCCAGTGAGTATCTAGGTTATTTCTTTACTGTATAAGATAAAATTTCAGAAAATGGACAGAGGACAGCGGGGAGTATGTTGCCATAATCCACAGATGAATTTGAGGGAAATTATCAGAGATGAAGAAGAGAAAGTAGAAAAGAAACCTGATGATTGTCTTTCCTTGCTCCTTTCCTTTCCCTGAACAGTTCTGGGCTGGCAATCAGGTGAAGGGAAAGTAAGATGCTTGGGTTAGAGGGCAGGGAGAGTCCAGGACAGCTATGACATCTGCAGCGGAAAAGGGGAGAGGAGGGAGCAGAGGAAGGGGTGGGCAATGGAAAGCTGCAACAGCTAAGAGGAAGGGCTGCCCGTATCAGTGTAACAGCAAATGGACATGGGAATGGGCTGAAACTTAAATAAGTTACAAATAATGATAAGATGGGTCAATCTCCACCTAGCAGATGGTGTAGCTTTTCGCTGTACCTGACCACCATGAAGAGTTTGCCATAAAACTCCTTTCTACAAAACATAGCTAATCAAGCAAATCATCAAACGGGTAAGCAATTTTCCATCTTCTCTTGCTATTTTCCATCTTTCTTGAGGCATTGCCTTAGCCCCCAATTCCTATCATTACCCAACTTCCAATTAAATAGAAATAGAAATTAAGGTGCGGCTATGTGCATACATGTATGTGTACACACACACACACACACACACACACACACACACTTTCACCACACACACTTTCCTCTTTCCAAAATGTTAATGATGGCAACAGCAGGAACTTTGCTGACCAATGTCATTCTCATTTATTGGCCCAGAAAAAAAACCTAGCCGTACAGTGGCAGTTAGAAGGCCAACTCTAGGGGCAAATTGTTAAATAGGAAAAATATGCTACTGATGATCTCAGCCTCTTTTGTGCCTCCCTTGCCCATGATCTCCACTCCAACTAACACATATTTTCAGTTCCCTTCTCTATCTTAAAGTATCCTGGTTTCCTGATTTTTCTTGTTGGTCAAGAAGAAAGATGAGCTTATAAGTTCATACATATTAAAGGTATTGCTTCCACCAATAGTAGCTATATCTTAAGAAGGCTGATTATGGAGAAAGAATTCAATTTAACAGTATCAAATAAAGTAGTAGGTCTACCTAGCTGATGTTAAATAGCAGAATCTGCATTATTATTGATAATGCTGTAATTCAATATTTCTGTCAAACTTTCAGTTATGAGTAAGTTCTGAGGATCTAATGTATAACATGGTGACTATAGTTAATAATACTGTATTATATACTTGAAAGCTGCCAAGAGAATAGATCTTCAGCATTCACAATAGATCATATATCAAATCATCATATTGCACTTTTTTTTTTTTTTTGAGACAGAGTCTCACTCTTTTGCCCAGGCTAGAGTGCCGTGGTGTCAGCCTAGCTCACAGCAACCTCAAACTCCTGGGCTCAAGTGATCCTCCTGCCTCAGCCTCCCGAGTAGCTGGGACTACAGGCATGCGCCACCATGCCCGGCTAATTTTTTCTATGTATTTTAGTTATCCAATTAATTTCTTTCTATTTTTAGTAGAGACGGGGTCTCGCTCTTGCTCAGGCTGGTTTCGAACTTCTGAGCTCAAACAATCCGCCCGCCTCGGCCTCCCAGAGTGCTAGGATTACAGGCGTGAGCAACCGCGCCCGGCCCACTCCCACTTCTGATTCTCCAATGTCTATCATTCCACTCACAGCACCCATTTATGAGAACATGTGATACATTTTAAATATATTCAATTACACCTGTCAATTATAAAAAAATTTCTGTCAATAAAAATCATATATAGAGGGCTTGGCATGGTGGCTCATGCCTGTAGTCCTAGTACTTTGGAAGGCCAAAGTGGGAGTATCACTCGAGCCCAGGAATTTGAGACCAGCCTGGGCAACATAGCAAGACCCTGTCTCTAAAAAAAAAAAAATTAGCCCACCATGGTGGTGTGCATCTGTAGTTGCAGCTACTGAGGAGGCTGAGGCTAGAGGATTGCTTGAGCCCAGGAGTTTGAGGTTGCAGTGAGCTATGATGATGCCACTGCACTCTAGTCCAGGCAACAGAGTGAGACGCTATCTCTAAAAAATGATAATAATTTCAAAATAATAAAAAATAAAATAAAGTAATCATACATAGAACTTGACTTGGAGTTGCATGAAGTGAATATAAGTCCCTTCTTTTTCAGAAGGTATAAATCTTCTTGCTACCCTATCTTTTCTCCCACTCTTCTTACTCTGAGTATTACTTACACAGCAACCTTAAAGAAAGTTTGTTTAAAAAACAACAACAAAAACTCACACCTCTATTCTACAGTTCACAGAAGACACTGCTAAAAGGAGAGTCCAAAAGGTGAGTAATCTCATCCCTCCCTGGAGGGCACCATGGAGTATTCTCTGCTGGACACCTTTCAGATCTTGATCTTGTCTTGTTAAAGATATCCTATGAATGGCCTCCATCATGTTCTCTGTAAAGATGATTCTACAATAGAGAATTCTATACTCCTCAGGAGGCATTTAGTCAGATCCTGCCAACATCTTCAATTCTTACCTTTGCTCTAAAAACAATTCTCCTTTAACCAGAGGGTCTAATAAGTCTGAAACCAGAAATTTTAAATCAAAGCACAAGGACCACAAAGAAGTATACAGAAGAAAAAGCATATAATGCACACATACAGAGTTGTGTTTATCTTAAAAGCCTCTGAGAATTTCATATCAGGCCTGTGCAGATAGATAACAAACACTTCTTTAATCTTCTCTTTGAAGCTTCTGCTTCAATAGCAAAGGGAAGTTATCACTTCTCTGCAATATCCATACTCAACATCATCAGGCCCATGCAAATGATATTTGGATCTGAAAAATGATGAGTACGGAATGAGCAGGGAGAAAATGCTGCAACCACATTGATGATGATCAATTTCACATTCAGTCAAAATAAACCCATCTTCACCTGTGTCTCCACAAATGAAAACGAAAGAATAAAATTTCACAACACTTCGTCTATGCCATGGAACAGAGTCTTGGAATTTTAGGATTAAATTGCATGCAAGACAAAGTTTGCTATTCATGTTTTTCAATTAAAGATGTTTTAATTGAACTTTAGTTTGGGGAAAGGTGCAAGTAAATTGAATCCACAGTATTGAGGGAATCTTGCTGAGCAGTAGTCACTGTAGTAGTAATAGTAATGACAATAATAACAATGCTAAGATTTATTGAACATTTTGTCAGGTGCTTCTCTAAGCACTTCCCTTATTTTATCCCACTTCTTCCACGCTCTACCCCTCTTACTAAGCCCATTTTCCCAATGAGAAAACAGAGGCATCAAGAGATGAAGTAACTTGCCTGTGGTTACATAGCTTGAAAATGAGGCAGACAAATTTTCAACCCTAGCAACCAGGGTCAGAACAGGCGCTTTAATAAGAAATAAAGGAGGAAAGTCTTGAAAATGTAACACAGCATTTAAACACTCATCGAAATTAGAGGAGTCTTTCTCTAAAGACATTTTTGTATTCTGAAAGAATTCAGTCACTCAGTCTACCAATATTTATTGAATGTCTTCTATGACAAGCCCTTTGCTCAGGTGCCATGGATGAAATGGTGACTAAAACAGATATGGTCCATCTACAGCTATTTTTCAGTATCTTTCATACTACAAACATACTGTTCTAAATTTCCACCTAAAATTCATAGAATACATTATTGGATTTCTGCTGAAAATGGGGTTATTGACTCTTAGATTGCAAGGAGGGTAAAGTATCAAATTCTTGACCATGGAGCTAACCATGGAGCTAACAAATGAACATGGTTATTGAGATTGAAGTACTCGGAGCTTTAACCCCTCAGCCAGCTAATTATATAGATCCTGGTGAAATAAGTCAAACAATTATAACTATCTTCATATTCTTGGAAATACCTAGAAAGGAAAAAAATCCATTTCCTAATTATAATAAAATAATTAGAATATTTAGCACCTAATATATGCTAGGCATTGTGCTATGCATGAGTTTCACATTTATTATTTTATTTAATATTCATAACCACCCTAGAAGGTCAGTACTATTATCATCCCCATTGTACAGGTGAGGAAATTGAGACTCAGGAAGATCAAATAACATGACTAAGAGCAGGTGGCTACTAGGTAGCAGAAGCAAGATTTGTATCCTGGTCTGTGTGGTTCCAGAGCCCAGCTCTTAAATTCCACATTAACTGCTTTCCTATTGTGATATAGAAAACAAATCTAGTACTTAAGAGAAGATACAGTTGCTTTGTTAAGCAGTCTATGGGTATTAGGAAGTGGTTAGATCAGAGGTCTTTAACTTGGAATCCATAGTTGGGCTTCAGGGGATTCATAAACTCCCTAAAGTTGTGAGTGGAAAGTAATATGTATTTTCTTTTCTCTTGGAGAAGAGTCTATAGACTTCATTAGTGTCGATAACTGCCCCTCCCTCACACCCCTAAAAATGATAAGACCCGCTGGGTTAGATGAATTGAGTTGTAATGGCATTATAAAACTAGCTATCCACAAAGGCCAACATCTGTGATGTCATAAATCTAGAACATCTAGATGATTTTTTTTGCAACTGAAGTATTAAAAGTGTTATTTTACCTGCGACTTATTTAAATTATTTAAATTTAAAACACATCATACACTCCCTGCCTTGGTAAACCACCTGCTGAACAAAATCAAATCTCTTCTGTGTGACTTAAGGATGTCCAAATTCAAACTTCGTTTTTGTACCAAAACAGCAATGCCTTCTGAATGCATAGGCTGTCTGCAACACTAAATGTCCGAAGACTTCTGTCTCCCTCTTGACCAACTCTCTTCTCTGGCATGGCTGTCTTCAAAGACTAACACCAAAGCATTATCCTGCCATTAGAAATGGAAGCTTAGGATTCAGATGGAAACCTAGTTGAGCAAGACTTCAATGGAAGTTGACAAGACTAGGAAACCCCTTGCAACTGACCTTAAGCAGTGAGCCACATGGTAGAGGCTGATCTATGCCCAGGGAAATAACTTTGCTGAGCAACGCTAAGTCTGTACACTGTAGATATTTCCTATAATCTCTTTCGTACTTGGAAAGATTCACATTGTTTTCAAGTTATCTTTTTACTACCAGTGCCCCATCTACAACCTTGCAGAAGGAAAGGGCCAGTGGCAGAGTAATGCAGCCAGTGACGCCCAAGCACAGAAATGGGAAAAGAGCACCACCTTGTGGAAGTCTCTAGTGGAGGCATCGGAGGCCTGGGACCCAGGGGTCCGGGTATGAGCCTTATGATCAGTCCACCAAAAGTATAAGACCTAGTGCCTGCCTACAAGGAGCTTACAATCTAGTCCAAAATATGAGATATTTGTATATGAAGAGATGGCAATCTAAGATAGCAAATAACAAATACTATGATAACAACAGAAAATATGTATATAACTCAAGTAACAGAAGAATCTGTCATAAGAAAGTCCTGGGTTCTTCTGGGGGATGTAACATTCTCTGGCATTGAGTCTATATCCATAAATTTTAGAAATCTACCCTGGTAGATAACACAATGTTCTACTTACAAAATATAATGGTCACAATCACACTTTTATTAAATAATAAACAAGCAGCATTATCAGATGTTGACAGTATAACCCATGACTCCCCTAAAAAACTTTTAAGTTCATTCCCAGACAATAAAAAGACAGTAAAGCCAGGCTTAGTGCACCTATAGTTCCAGCCACTCAGGAGGCTGAGGAAGGAGGATCACTTGAGCCCAGGAGTTTGAGGCTGCAGGGAGCTGTGATGACGCCACTGCACTCTAGACTGGGTGACAGAGGGAGACCCTATCTCTAAAAAATGTATAATTAAATAAATTTCTAAAAGAAATTAAATAAAACCCTATTGACCACTAGTGTTTTCTATAACACTTTTGCTCCATGGAATCATTGCTATGATCAAACATGCACTCTGGATACAAACAGTAAGGAACCCAGCAGCTCTTCTTGATTGGTCAGTAAGCTTTCTCAGTGCAACATTGGAAACCTACCTCCTAATAGTCCCTCTGCTACTTTCTAGCATAAGGATTGTTTGCTTACCAGCAAATCTCACTAGTATGTCTACACAATCCCCATCCTCCCTGCATGTAATAGGCAACTAACTATAATTTGATGAATAAAAGAAAAGTGCTAGCCAAGTATGTTATGGCAAAATAAAAGACCTTAAATGTCAGATCAGAGTTTAGATTTTTTTTTTCTGTAGATAAAAGGGAGTCATTAAAGATCTGTTTGCTTGCTTGTCTTTAGGGTAGAGAATGATGTCCACTGTGATCAAGTACAGCAGAGATGTGCAGCACAGACGGACTGGAGGGAGAGAAGCGGGGAGGCAGTTCAGGAAGCTACTAGAGAGCAAGAGAAGGGACAAGAGATTAGATAACAGACTGGGAGACAGGCTGGAGCAGAGTGGCAAGAGGAAAGTCAGAGACGCCTTTTGATTCCGAACTTGTGTATTGGAGAAGACAAGGCACTGCTCACATACAGAGGACTCCAGCTCATTACTGTAAACTGTCTCTTTGGCCCTCACCCTGTCATTTTTGTCCCTGCCGATGCCTAAAGACCGAATTTTGCTTTACTTTTTGTTTGCTTCGGGGTAACAGCTATTCTTTGGCCATTGAGACTCCTAGTTATTTGATTAGCGAATAGCTGATAGCTGTATGACTGTGTGACTGTGGCCTATATACTCAGCGAATTTTACAGCTGGAAGGACATTTAAGATCATTTAATGTAGCTCTCACTTTACAGATGAGAAAAATGCAGCACGGAGAGGTTATCAGATGGCATCATAGGAGTTTAAAAGTCCATGTTGTGCGGCCACCACAGTTTATCTTGTACAGAATCAGGGGCAAGGTAAAAAATGTGATATTCATTTGAAAATAAGACAATTCTATGAAAACGGTTAAAATCTCCTTGGACAAACTCTTCGCAATTACCATGCCTTTGATATTCTCCTTGTTATGAACATGGTAATATTATTCACCTGAGGGCAAATGTTACCGGGGAAAATTTTATGCTGGACTAGTTATTAGAGCTCATGTAGGCAAGGTGGATATCTCAGCATTACTGTGCCACCAAATCTTGTGTCCCAAGTTATGAATACTCATTCATTCTCTCAATAGTGGAGATTAACAAATTAACAAATCCCCACTATTTGCCAGACACTCTGTGAGGGACAACTAAGGACACAGAAAACCTGAACTATACATCAGTTTGGCTGAAATAATTAAATTGTGTAGAAAATTAAATTGATAAACACTGGGACTAGAAGAACCCAGGTCTGACTAAGGCCAGAACCTGTTTTACTACCTAGAGATAAGGGTTGCTGAGGGAGGATCTGAGCTCTGACAGAAGCAGCCTGGCAGGGGAGCAGACGGTCACAGAAAGGCCAGACCCAAGATGCAGAGGGAGGTCGGGCAGAGGGGCCAGGCCGGTCAGTGGAGCAGGTGGCAAAGCCCAGCCTAATACCCCAAAACAGATAAGTTGGGGAAGGGACAGGGCCGAATACTGAGTGGGCTCCACCCTGACAGCATGTCTTCTCTTGGGAGGTAGGCTATGATGTCATGGAAAGAGTGAGAGGTGATATCATGAGGTAAAGACTGATGGGGGCTTGGGGAGGAAAAAATTATCAACGAAGATTGGAAAGGCTGTTGACAGAGAGCACGTGAAATAACCACCAGGCATCACAAAGAGTTTGTCGAGGTTGGAGACTGAGATTCACCGTGGTGCAATTCAACTGTGCAGTTTTTCTTCAGCACTGAATAGCTGCCAGGTCTTAAAGCAGAGAAGAGGACAGTTGAACTGATCCAAGGTTAGGATTTTTCTAGGCCTGTAGGATGAAAGGACCAAGACTGGAGGCACAGGCCATAGATCTCAGGCTGACCAGGGAAGAAACTAATGGCCAAAGACTTCACCATAGTGCCTGAACATATTAAATACTTTTCATAATCAATTAAAACATTCAAAAGCAGAGACACCATTCTTTTACTCTCCTCTCTCAGGAGGAGAACTGTCCTTTGTCCCACAAGTCCCAAACCTCTCCTGTGTTCCCTATTTCCATGGATGACATCACCACGCACTCCATTGGAACTCAGGAATCATCCCTTCACCACTTTCTCTTTTAGTATGTATATCCCATCAGTCACTGACACCTGTAGATTCTGGTCCCTTAATATCCTTTTAATCTATCTCCTCTCCATGTCTGCAGACACTGAATTTGTCCAAGCTCTCCAGGCGCTTCACCCACACAACTGTAGCCAGGTCTCAGTGGCTGACTTGCCATCCTCCTGCTCCCCAGATCCACTCTGTTCAGTGTTGATGGACCAGGGAGTGTGACGAGTGTGAAGACCAAAGGCTTTGCAGACAGGTTTGGATTGGAGTCCCAGCTCCTCCAACTTCTAGCTGTGAGACTTTAGCTGCAACCTCCATTTCCTCATCTTTAAAATAGAAATAATAACCATCCCTACCACTTTTGGTTCTTGGGAGGATTAACAGAGGTAATGCACATAAAGAACTGAGCAGTAGGCCTGGCACCTGGTAAGCCTCCGATAAATGTCAGCTGTTTATGTCATCAGCACCATCATTATTTTAATAACCTATAAGGCAAGCCCAGCCTTATCATCGCCCTGCTTCAAATCCTTCAATGTCTCAGCCCCATTCTCAAGTCCTCCTCTGCTGCTGCTCACACTCCTGCTCTCACTATGACTATTCCCTCTGCCAGCACACCTTTCCTTTCATGCCTTGGCCTTCTCCTAGTGAACCCTCCATGATCCTTCAAGGCTCAGCTCAGTGTCTTGTGTTAGGTATTCCCACAGCACATCTGCGCACGCCTCTCAGTAGCAACTATTATACTGCATTATAATCTTCTTGTTTCTCTCTACCACTGAGCCCTCGAGGGGCAGTGGCCAAGAGCTTATGCTCAATAAATGCTTGCTAAACCAGGGAACAGAGGTAAGAAACAGCAGGGCTGAGTTCAATATGAGTAGAGAGCATTTCAGGGAGGGGCAGGGACAAGGCTGGAGAGGCAGACAGAGGACAAGACACTCCAAGCAATGCTAGGGTGTGTGGATTTTACTCCACATAAAATGGGGATGGGGTGCCCTCATTTTCCTATAAATTACTCACACAAAGGCAAGAGTGAAAAAAAGAAAGAAAACCAAAGGAAGGGATGAAAGGGAAAAAGAGAAAGATAAAAATAAGGAAGCTTTGTTAAATTGAAGCCTTCATCCAAATGAAGAATTTTTTTCCCCAAAGCCTGGCTTCAAAGACAAACCACAAAATGACCGTCAAAAATATACTTCAGAAGACACGACCGAATACACATCACAGTGGCAAGAATCCAATATATAAATACGATCAATTTGTTTCCTCATTAAAAGCTTTCATGAAGAAAATGATTTAATACAAATGCTAAAGCTACTGACACAGATTAATTGAAAAATAACAACAGAATCCTAATTAAAGACATAATATTATTTCACTCATTCACACTGCACCAAAATCTGAATAAACAAATAATAACAGAATCTATCTAGAAAGAGGCTTCTGCTGGTAACCACTCTAAGGGCTACAATGAATTTACTGAAATTTTCATAAAACTCCTATCCTTATGTGTACAGTTTCTTCTCATTAAGAATTGAGAGAGCACAGAAATTCAGATATCATTTTTAAATTATTTCACAATTTTCCTAAGTTCCTATCAACCTATTTATTCCAGATTAATGCTTTTGCCCTCAACTTGACTTTTTTCCTGATTGTACAAGATTCTGTACTAAAGTACCATTCTTGCCTATTTATTTCTTCGTACAGTACCTACACCAGTCATAGTTAAACCCTTACATAAAGTACCCAATTATCTAAATCATAAAGAATGGAACTGACTTTGATCTACAGGCTAATGATGATGTGCCCAGTTCTGTGGCTGTTATCAGTACAGGTCAGGGGTCCCCAGACGTTCAACTACAATCAACCAGCCAATCCTAGGCCTTCCCTGGCCCATCTTGGGGCCTGGACTTCCAGTTCTGTCCCACCTTGAGGGATTCTCCAGCATCAGAAATGTCATGGGCACCTGCACCCGAATGTTTATAGCAGCATAATTCGCAATTGCAAAGATGTGGAAACAACCCAAGTGTCCATCAATGCATGAGTGGATTAATAAAATGTGGTATATGTATACCATGGAGTACTATTCAGCTTTAAGAAACAATGGTGGGCCGGGCGTGGTGGCTCACGCCTGTAATCCTAGCACTCTGGGAGGCCAAGGCGGGCGGATTGTTTGAGCTCAGGAGTTCGAGACCAGCCTGAGCAAGAGCGAGACCTCGTCTCTACTAAAAATAGAAAGAAATTAATCGGACAACTAAAAATATATAGAAAAAATTAGCCGGGCATGGTGGCACATGCCTGTAGTCCCAGCTACTCGGGAGGCTGAGGCAGAAGGATCACTTGAGCCCAGGAGTCTGAGGTTGCTGTGAGCTAGGCTGACGCCACAGCACTCTAGCCCAGGCAAGAGAGTGAGACTCTGTCTCAAAAAAAAAAGAAAAAGAAAGAAAAGAAACAATGGTGATACAGCACCTCTTGTATTCTCCTGGATAGAGCTGGAACGCATTCTACTAAGTGAAGTATCCCAAGAATGGAAAAACAAGCACCGCATGTACTCACCATCAAATTGGTATTAACTGATCAACACATGAGTGCACACATAAGAATAACATCTGTTGGATGTTGGGCAGGGGGGAGGGGGGAGAAGGGGACGGGTATATGCATACACCAAGAGTGCAATGTGCACCATCCGGGGGATGGACACGCTTGAAGCTCGGAC
>RJWJ010010467.1:0-46920 GCA_004363605.1 Indri indri | reverse complement strand
GTGGTGGCATGCGCCTGTGGTCCTAGCTACTCGGGAGGCTGAGGCAGGAGGATCACTTGAGCCCAGGAGTTCAGGGAGTTACTGTGAGCTATGATTGCACCACTGCACTCAAGCCTGGGCGACAGAGCAGAGACTGAATCTCAAAAAACAAACAAAAAACTCTTTAGTAGTAGTTATTGCAACTAAGTATTCTCTTTATGTAACATACTCATTAAAGACTTTCTGATAGCACCAATGTATAGAGAGAGATTTTTCACTTTTAAGAAACCTGACTTTGGAGTGAGCCTGGCGTCTGCGTCTCCCCTCGCCTCTTTCCTGGCCTTCTGCCTGGAAAGGTTGGCCTGAAGTCGGGGCTTTGGGCCGCGACCCTGGTTCGCGTTAACTGGGTTGTCATCCTCCTGACTACATCCTCTCCCATCCCTCTCTCAGGTTCCCCCTTCTCTCTTCCTGGCCTCCCACGCTCCCAGATTGCATTTTGCAGAGTTAGTGCGGGTGGGGAGGGGGGTCATCTCACGTGTGAAGCCCAGTGTTGTGTTCTGGGAACGGGGTGTTGGTTCGGTGGTCTTAGTCCTTGGAGAGCCGTGGCATTGGTGAGCACTGCGTGCTTTTCTTAGCCCACTACCGTGGCTTGAGGCCGACACCATCACCTTACATAAGCCAGTTACTTTTGTATTCTTCGGCCACAGACCACCCCCGGCCCCATGCACAAACGCCCATGCCCACAATCTCTGTAAGTCTGTGACAGAACATTTTGGGCACAGCATTCCTAGGTAAAGAAGTACTTGTCATGCAAAGAAGAGGGTTAACTTTATAATTATTACCATTTAGGTAATCGTTTGCAAAAGTCAATTTGTTTTATTAAGAGGCCAAAGTCAAAATCATTATTTAAAAAAAAAAATACATTGAGTTTAAGTAAATCTACTACAATAGTATTTTGCATTTAAGACTAATATTGCTTCCGTCTCACCTGGGAATATGTTGAGAAAAATAATCTGCTTAATTTTTAATGTTTTAAATGTTCATCTAGCGTGTAGATAAATGTAAAGAAAAAAAGTAGTATGCTAGAGAAATGGTGAAATCAATCAAAATACCTTTATTGTTCCTGCTTAAGAGAGCAAGAAATTGGCAATTTGAGACCACCAAAAAAAAAAGAAAGAAAGAAAGAAAGAAAACTGACTTTGATGACAGTAAAATACAAAATCTCCTAAAAAAAAAAAAAATTGGAATTCAAACTATCAAGAGTTGTTTTTAACTTTTTCACTTCACTGAAAACTTAAAACGAGATTTATAAATGTTCAGCGAGAAAAAAATTTCAGAATTTTGAAAAATGCCAATTTTTATGGAAGATAATTCACTTTTTCACCATTTGGATTATTAGTCACTTTCTCTAATTAAAACATATTTTTATTTATTTTATTCAAAAATTTTGGACAATTACAGTTTTCTATAAGGAAAAGCCTTTTATAGGTGAGTAAAGAAAGTAGAACTGAAAAAAGAAAAGACCAGCACCTATCACAAAAGAAGCCCTGCATCGACCAAGTATTACTTTCCCTTACGGAACCAATTTTACAGATAAGAAAGTAACACAGACCCAAGATAATATACTCTGAGGAAAGCACGCATGGTTTGTTTATTAGGTGTTTGACTGCTAGTCTCTAAAACAATCAATATATTCTATTATTTGCTTTGTATCAGTAAAAAATGGGAAAAACTATGATGGTTTTGTTTAAATCTCTTATTTTTAAAAAAAGAATTGCTATTGAAGAAAGGAAGGAAGGAAGGAAGGAACAAAGAAAGAAAGAAAGAATTCTTTAATAAACAGCATTTTATTTTGTAAAAAAAAAAAAAAAAAAGGAATTGCTATCTACTGAAGTCTTTTGCACTAGAGTATTTTCCTGCACTGAGCAGATGCAATTTTAGGCTGTTATCACCCAAAGCAGATGCTTATTTATCTAGGAAATAGCACACCATTGTGATTTCTCTAATCTACATTGCACTCTAGAGCCCAGACAACTATCATTGATGTTACAGAATACTAAGTAGGGTAGCAGGGCTCTACTCTACACATTTTATTATTATACTGTTGTGATTGAACAAAGTATATACATTCTAGTTGATGATTCACCTTTTTCAAAATAATTAACACATATCGCTTAATTTATAAAATAACAACAGCAACAACACAACAACTGCCATTTATTTGCCAAGCACTCTGCTAGGAACTTTAAAAAACTTAGTGGCCCCAATTCTCACAACCACCCTTTATAATAGGGTATTATAATATTTATGGTATTCCCAGCATCTAGAACATGGAATTATACAAAATGCCCACGCGATAAATATTTTCGAATCAATATTGAATCAAGTTAAATAAAGACTCAGAGAGCAAAAGCTAAATAAAGCTTAGTAACAGTTTGAAATAGAAGTAAATATCTACAAAAAAATACTGTTTTAAAATTTGAGATTCTTTACATATGCCTGTCACACCCAAGACATCTCGAAAAGTCATGTTAATACTGTATGTTGATGTACAGCTTTTAAGGAGTTTACAAGACGAAAATTGAACTCAGAGAGATGATATGACTCTGATGAAAAATGACATAATTTACTTAAAAGCATAGTAACCTGCTTTTATATTGATTGTGCTTCTATTTTTGCAAAGCACAGCTGGATATACAGAAGCTTGTTAATGCTGAGTCTCTGCCAGAAAAAAAACAGTCTAGTGGGACAAACATGCTCATGAACAATTGGGGTAAAAGTTCCAATAGATGTGATAGATGTGAATGTACATTGAATATTAAGGTACTATGCTCTAGGTTAGATTAGGAAAGACTTCCTGGGAGGAATTTTTTTTTTTTTAGATAATTCTTGAAATAAAAGAAATTTGTTTAGACTTCTAGTTTGAGGAGGGCTGGCAAGGGTTCCAATAAGGGGAAACCTCATGTTCAAAACCTTTGCCACATGAGAGAATAAGTGATATTGGTGAACCTGTACTCAGTTCTTCCTGATCGTGACAGTTCCGTGCTGGAGGGAGTAGTGGGAGAGAGGCCGTGAAAGGTAGTCACCGTTCAGAGAATTTATGAAATAGTAGAAACTGTCAGGAGAAATTTACACTGTAGATAGGCAACGGAAAGATACAGATTGATTTTTAAGAAGGAAAATTACACAGGTTTGGTGCTGCGAAGGGTGGATTATAGGGGATCATATCTGTAGTCGGGAGCCCATTAAGAGGCAATTCAGTAGTCCGAGTAAGGACTGATAAGGACTGGGATGCAGGAGGGGCAGAGGCAGGAGACACTGGGACAGACAGCTGTGAGAGCTATCTAGGAAGACAAATGAGGTTTCTTTGCTCTAAAAGTGGTACAGAATCAAAATGCAAATAAAACAGCTTTGGGCACTAGCATGATAGAGATGAAATGATGCAGTAATGGTCATCATGTCATAATGATACTGGTCATAGATGATCAGTAGTTATCACAAGTATGATTTAAAAGGAAGAAAGAGAAACAAGTCTTAACAACAGAGGGCAATGTAAAAAGTGATAAAATAAGGAGAACTATGGGAAAATGATGAAATGCAAACCTATGTTTCACAGGATTTTAAAGAAAGTAATTGGCCTTGCTGTATAAGATAATCTGGTATTTTAAAGATGAAATAAGAGTAAAATGGAGTTTGAACTAGATAGGATGTTTAAATTTTGCTCTCTTAACTTCATACGTGTATGGCGACATTGATGTGTTGTTCCAAATATGGAAAACTTGATGAATCTAATCCATCTGCTGACTAATATGTGAGTGTGATGAGCACTCTAAGTGAAGGAGAAAATCACTGGCAGATAAGTTCAGAAGAAAGATTCAACATTTTTAATAAAAACTTTCAGGATATGTCCTGAAAACAGTGGAAGAATTAGTGTGATTTTTTTTTTTATTTTATGCATCTATGGTATTATACTAAGAAATCAGAAATTCAGAATGCTGATATAAGGTATTAAAAGCAGGCTTAATCAAAATAAACTACAATTCTATATTTGAAAAAGCTTAAATGTCAATATGCATTTTACAAAGTTCTCTGGGAGCAGTAAGAGATTTCTTGGAAACAGAAGAAATGGGATTTATCAAAATACTCATCTCCTAAACTAAGAAAGTTAACTGAGTTATTATTTTGCCTTTTTTAAACAATTCTTTTCACTCATTAATGTTACATTAAATCAGAGAAACAGGCTTATGGGTTGAACAGTTAAAATTAATAAACGGTCTTTTAGTATTAAAGTGCCTGAGTTCATTTCACATTCTATGGTTCTGTGTTAAGCAGGGGAAGGCTGTTTGGATTCTAACTATTTTAATTGGTGGAAAGGATAGTTTAAAATGAATTCAGTTACTACAAGAGGCCAAAAGAACAGGAACCATTTCTCAACAATTTATTTTCAAGACAGCTTTTTCTTCAAGTATTTATTACTTTTGATAGTCTGATAATTTGAGTTTATTTCCTTTTAATTAATGATGAATTGGCTGGGTCAAAATGTAGGTCAAATTATGCAATTCGGTTTGATTTTGAGGCTGCTGTGATATATCTCCGCCAATTTACAGTTTAATTTTTTATGGTTAGCAGTGAGGTTATCTGATTTAAATTAATATGAGCTGTTGTTTATTGATTTACAGGTGGTTTGGTAAATATGATCTATTTCTAGAATATGTTTCTCCTGTGACTTTAGAAACATAGATTAGCAGTCTCAGATTGATATTTTTCTAGTGTTTCATTTGATATTTTAAACTTTTATATAACTAAATTTGATTAATCATTTTCTTGTTCATAGATGTTTTCCTTAATAAAGGGTTTAGATAGATTTTAAATAAAATATTCTACTAAAATGTTCCTGAATATATTAATAATTGTATTATGGATTAAAAGAGTAGAATGAGATGTAAGGTAATAGAATTATTGAGTTATTTAAAAACCTGCTTTTAAAAGTCATCTCTTTATTAATTAATGAATGACTATTCTTTTTGCCAAAACAGTACCTTGAATTGTTATCATGGCAGACATGATAATATGGAGGCATGTTATGGAAATATACAATTTTATGATACTTGAAGAAATGCAGTTGCTTAATTGAGAATAATATTTTTCTAATTTGAACATAAAAACTTTAAGAAAATTTAAAACTTTAAATATACAAATTTATTGGTATAGAAAAATATATCAAATTTTAGTTTTGCTTGTTTTACTAGAGGGTAGAATTGAAGACTATACCTCTTCACCTGTAAACTCCTTCTTTTCCTATATTTTGTATCTCAGGTTTGGTTACATCATTCTTCCAATCACTTTGGGCAATTGCCAAATCCTTGCAGACTTTACCTCTTAAGTATGTCTTAAATCTCTTCCATCTTTTTTATCCCAACTACTGCCCAAGTTTAGATTTTTGTGACATGTCACCAAGAGAAATGCTTAGTCTCCTAATTGATCTCTTAATCTGCATTTGAAGCTTTTGAAGATGAAGTATTATCACCTTCAAATCTATCTTTTTCAGCCACTGTCTAATCTGATATTCTCACTCTCCAGCATCATCCATTTCTGTGGATCCCAATCAACCACAGAACTCTGGCAAGGTTTTAATATGACAAGCTTCTCTTTCTTCTTCTCAGATCTGACATGTCCTTTCTCCTGCTTTACATCCTGATTATATCAAAATTCCATGGAGTTTTTCATACAGATTCTGCAGTTTCTCTCTCCCTACAATATCTCATGCTGTTTTCGTTGTTTAATGTGATCACCCCCCTCCCAAACCACTTGATTCTGGAAAACATCCTTTGAGATCCTCTCCTCAGCTTACATTTTTCAAGAATCTATCTGTGGACCCACTCCACCTGATTACTTTAAAGATGTTTCCTGTAACTACTCTGCTGCCTCTATGATTGCATCAATCACATTGTATTGTAATGGTCTTTCTATGTTCTATCTCCTTTGCCAGACCATGACCTGAAATGATTCAGAGTTAGGAAGATAGAGGTCTATAGGGCCATATGAAATAATTTCTTAGCTTATATCATTGAAGGCTTTGTTGCTTCTAGGACAGTAAAAAATAATTGTTTTGTTTATCACTCAATTCCACTGATTAAAAAAAATAACTATTCAGTACTATAAAATAGTACTGAAGAAATGTAAATTATTTGGTCAGTAAAGATCTACAAAAGGCGTTAGTAGAGATGCTTTCCAATTTTTGTGGTTGTAAAGAGCTGGAGGCAATATATGTTTCATTGCTAAAGGAATGGATATGTAAAATACATTATATGCAAGTAAGGAAATATGCAGTGATCAGAAGAAATGATCTAGATCTACATACAATAAAATCAATAGATTTCAAAAAATGATTTCAAGTGGAAAAGAAATTAATAAGGAGAATGAGATGTATAGCACAATATTATTTTAGTTAAAAATAAATAAATACAAAGCCATACTAGATATTTTCACAGCTACACCTTTATGTAAATATTTAAGTAAATAAATACATAGAAGTTGGATCAAGAGGATGTAGAGCAAATACTTAAGATTGTCTGCGTGTGGTTGAGAGGGTGATGAGGGTGAGGAAATTAGTGGGATAAAGGGAAAAATATAAACAAAACAAAATACCAAACAAATGGGGTTCTTGCAGAGACAGATGCAAATTGGGTGGTTGTGTGCCATTGAGGAATGCGGGCAACTCAATTCTTAGTATGGACAGTTGAAAAATAGGTCGGATATATTGCAACCTGGTAAGGCCTTATGAGAAGGTGAAATTCAGGTAAACACTGAAAGGAATGAAGGAGAGAGCTGTGTGAATACCTGGGAAGAATGTTCCCAGCTGAACGTAAAAGCATGACTTGGGTGAAGTGAGCAAGGAAGAGAGTGGTAGGTGATGAGGTCAGACTGGGAAGAGGTACCTTGTAGAATCCTGCAAAAACTTTCACTTATAAAGTGGTGTGGGACAGTATTAGAAGGTTTTGAGCCATGGAATGAAAGAGTATGGCTTAAGTTTTAAAAGGATAATCCTGACTACTCTTTTGAGAATATTTTAAAGGGAAACAAGGGAGGAAGAAGAAAGAACTGATATTTATTGTAATTATTCAGGAAAGAAATGATTAAGTTTTGGACCAGGTTTATAAGCCAATGTAGGAGAAGTGCTTAGGCTTTGCATATTACTTCAAGAGTCATATATATATACACATATATATATAATATATATAAAATTTAAATGGCAAGATAATTATAATGATGAAATTAATAATGATTTCTTGGCAGTAAGAGTGAAGCAGTTGGAGAAGAAATACATAATTGGCTTCATCTGAATTTGTTTTATTTCAAAAGCTGGTCAGTCATTACATGAGTGTTTATTATATATCCTTTATACTCCTTATGCCTAAATTATGTTTAATTAATTTAAAAATGATATTGAATAACTTTAACTTCATTTTTCCATTACATCCAGGGTGCAATTTTTTAACATGACATTTCTTCAAATATACCTAAGATAACGCAGTATCTTGCACTGGTAAGACACAGAAAATAACACAACTAAAACAATATGTACTGGTTACCATACTACAAAATTCACCAGTGGCAATGGTTTCAGGAAAAACCAGACTCTGGCCCATTTAGTTCTCAAGTCTTTGTCAGCTTTTCTCTAAAAGTTGGCCTTTTCTCAGGCTGTTCCATGAAACTAGAGACAGAGTTAGTGGCTACCCTGAGGCCCAGTTTCATATTCTTGACCCAAAGGAGAGAATCAGTCTCATAACGCTCTCAGTGAAACACTCTGATTTTTTCTACATGGGTCAGATGCCCCTATCTGGAACAATCATTATGACAAAGAAAATAGAATATGGTGGTTTCCAGCTTAACAGACACATATAAATTTGGGGGCAGATGTGTTCAAGATAGTGGTGGAAGAGGAAAAAGAATACTAACTACATGAAATAAGAGATTATGTTGGAGTATCTCTGTGTATACTTACATACAAGTCACTTCCAAAGGTGCATTGAAATCTGTGAAACTAAATGTAAGTCTAAAGAGTCAGGGCTATGGCCAAAACAAACACATCCACCCACACATCAAAAAAAAGAAAAAAAATCTTGCATGGATGATAAAAAATCCTCTACTAATTAAGAAAGGAACAGGGAAATGCAAACAATAAGATTTTTTTAAATAGATAAAGAATATAAATAATAGTTACAACAAGAAATGTGATAACATCTATATCATGGAAAGTTTTAGAAGAGTTTTGCTTGAAGTGAAAAACACAACAGTGAACTGTCATAAATT
This sequence comes from Indri indri, assembly GCA_004363605.1. Lineage (NCBI taxonomy): Eukaryota > Metazoa > Chordata > Mammalia > Primates > Indriidae > Indri > Indri indri. The sequence goes on along the minus strand of RJWJ010010467.1, from coordinate 38,628 downwards.
TCTAAAATCGGTTTTGATATTCTATAATATTTTATATTAGTGTGAAAATAAGTTTCAAGATTCATGAAGAATTGATAGATAATTCCTTTAGTGTATCATTTTAAAATGTGGCATGAGAAGTATTTCTAGAAATTCAGTATTCTACTCTCTTTTCTTTCAGCTTCTGGCTAAGCATATATTGCCACAATAGCTTTACAATATCAGATGCACTGTAAAATCAGTCTCCTAAAACTGACATAGCCAGTGCCTATGGTTAAGTAAAAGGAATAAAAAATAATAATAAAACAAATTACTAGTAGTTTGCATGCTATCTAGATTTTTGCACATCTAGAAGATTTTTTTTCTGGAAGAGGGAGGGAATGTAATTACATGCAATCATAGAAATGACAGTTTCTTCTTTCTTTATATTAAAACAAGATTATAAATAATAATGGATACTTAATTATATTTATGTAAAAAATGTTCAGGAACGTGATCTTCATATTACCTGAAATGAAAGATTTTTATAAATTAATTTGGATAAATTTCAGTATTAAAAAGCTATCAAGTGATTGCCTTTCTTTTCAAAAGTACTATTTATTATTATCTTTTATTTTTTGAATATTTATTGGTGTTTTGATTATTAATATGTAAAAGTAACTTACCCTTCTTTCTTCTTTCTCAGAAAACTCACCCTTATTTGAGTCTGTTCTCAAGGATTATTTTATATGAGCTAAAGGTATATACCAATCCTTGCAATACCAAGTAATACACTATATCTCAGCCAATCTAAATATTATAATTCACCAATGTTTTATAATTTCAAGCTTCTTTAAAAAGAAACTAATGAAAATCTGATTTATTAATTTTGGAGATAACAACTCTGTGCATTTTTGTATCAGATGCTATCCATACCATTTGAGGAAAATGTCAGACATATGTGGCCATAAAATAATTCTAATATTACTAATAACCACTTATACACAGTATCACTATATAAACTGAGTACGAGAGAACATATAGAGGCTTTTATTTTGCTGCTGAGGCACTTGGGGAGATAATAACTATTTTTGATTAGAAAGGGGCATTGGGAGAGGGCAGTAGTTAACTTCAGACAATCAAGAAGACTGGAATTTGGGAGCAGGTTTTCAAAGGAAGTGTAGAGCTGTAGTAATTAGTCCACAGAACAAAAATTCTATTTTTTGTACTTTTAAGATAGGTTACTCAATTCTCTACTAAATAATTTCAACTTTAACAATAATTGTGTTTTGTATCTATCAAAAACTGTAATAATCTTGAGTGTTTCCTTTACTAAGAAGCCAAAGGCTGTACCACCCTATAGATGAACAACTAAGGTGTGAACGGCCAAATTCCAGGAGGCCCTGCTCACGTGAACCAGTTTCTGAATGGCATCCTCTGGAGCTGTCAGTGTTGTAATCCTGCCGAGGGGGCATGGTGTAATACATTACCTGGACTGTGAGTCAGAAAACAGATTTACAGGAGTTAGATGGTAAGGAGTAATTTCCATTATAGAAAGGAAGAACCGTTAATAACTAACACCTAATGAGAGCTTAGAATTCGCTGAGCACTATGTTAGCTCATTTAATCTTTGCAAGAACCCTGTGATATAAAACATTTTTGTCCCTGACCCACATTATTTATCTGGAAGGCAGAAATGATGCCTGGATGTGCAGGTACCTTGCAACCATGAGGCAAAAAGGATGAAAACAACTGATAAAAATTACAAAGTAGGAAAAAAGCACAAACCCAGGTTTCTAGAATCATTACTGAGGAAGAAAATCTATGCCTACCTCTGGATTTCTTATTACATTAAAAAAAATCCTGTTCTTTTCATCATTCTAAGTAAGATTTTCTGTTACTGATAGTTAAAAGCATTGTTTAAGGATTCAGAAGGAAAAGAACAGAAAAAAGTGCAATTTTAAAAAGGAATAAAATGGAAAGAATTAATTCCAGATCACCACTAATTCGTGATGTATTTAAATCATCAAATAAAAGACACAATTCATTAAGGTATATTATATATATAGTTACATGTTATTTACAGAAAATATACCTAAAGTAAAATCTTGCAGAAAAAGGGACTGAAAAGATACATGTCATTCGTTATTATTCAAAATAAAGTGGGTAAAATGATATCAAAGTCAGACAAAATAGAAAAATCAAAGCAAGAAACAATATCCTTCCTAAGTAACTTCTAATGATGACTTCAAAAACATGATTTTAAAAAGTACTTTTTAAAAACATCAGCAGAAAGTCTAAGATTCCAGGAAATAAATCTAACAAAATACTTACATCTTCATGAAAAAGTTGAAAAACACTGTTCAAGGTCACAAAAGAAGACATAAATGAACAGATATATAAAGTATGTCATAAAGATAAATATCACAAAGATCACAGATGTTCCCAAGTTAATATATAAATATCACGAAAGTTCAATTAAATACCAAAACGTTTCTACTGAATTTTGGAATCTGACTCTAAATTTCACATAAAAGACCAAAGGGCCAAAAATTTTTGAAGGAAAATGATGAAGTAGGGCTGTTCCTAGTTATCAACATGAGTTATAAAGTTAGATAAAAATCCTGTAGTATAGCACAAGTATAATCCAGTAGACTAATGAAACAGAACAGATGGCCCAGAAAATATCCTCTTATATATTGAAACTTTATTTATAAAAAAATTGCATTGCAGATAAAAAAAATAACTCAGAAAATTGGTGGCCTTCATGGAAAAAAATTACACTACCTCACACTGTAAAAAGCAATGAAAAATAATTGGAAATAATTTAAGTATCTAAAATGAAAAGTAACACTTTAAAGTTTTCAGAAAAAAATACATATTAATAATATCCACCTAATGTCAGAATAATAAAGGATTTTTATTATTTTTATTGATGGATTCTTAGGTTACAAATAAAAGATTATTACAATTGTTGCAAATTTTTTTTCAAAAAATTTAGGGGGTACAAGTGTTTTTTGTTTTTGTTTTTGTTTTTGTTTTTGAGACGGAGTCTCACTCTCTTGCCTAGGCTAGAGTGCCACGGTGTCAGCCTAACTCGCAGCAACCTCAAATGCCTGGGCTCAAGCGATCCTCCTGCCTCAGCCTCCCGGGTAGCTGGGACTACAGGCACGTGCAACCGCCCCGGCTAATTTTTTCTATTTTTAGTTGTTTGGCTAATTTCTTTCTATTTATAGTAGAGACAGGGTTTTCCTCTTGCTCGGGCTGGACTCGAACTCCTGAGCTCAAGCAATCCTCCCGCCTCGGCTTCCCAGAGTGCTAGGATTACAGGCATGAGCCACCGCGCCCGGCCTACAAGTGTTTTTTGTTAAGTGGATAAATTATATCATGCTGAAGTCAGGACTTTCAGTGTACCCATCACCAGAATAGTTTACATTGTACTTGCTAGGTAGAGTTTTATCCCTCTCACCCTCCCCATTTCTCAGTTTCCAATGACCGTTTATAGCTCCTTATGACCATATATATCCTTCATTTATCTCCCACTTATTAGTGAGAACATGTGTCTGTTTTTCCATTCCTGAGATACTTCACTTAGGATAATGGTCTCCAGTTTCATTCAGGTTGCTGCAAAAAACATCATTTCATTCCTTTATATGTCTAATACTCCATGGTGTGTGTGTGTGTATAAAAACACATTTTCCTTATCCACTCACCGGTTGATAGGCACTTAGGTTAATTCAATATCTTTGCAATTGTGAATTGTGCTGTGATAAACATATGGGTGCAGGTGTCTTTTTTATAAAATGACTTCTTTTCCTGTGGGTGGATACCCAGTAGTGGCATTGTTGGATTGAATGGTAGGTCTATTTTTAGTTCTTTGAGGAATCTCCATACTGCTTTCTGTAGTGCTTATATAAGTTTACATTCCCACCAACAGAATATAAATGCTCCCTTTTCACCACAACTGTGACATCTATTGTTTTTTAACTTTATAATAATAGCAATTCTGACAGGGTTAATGTGATATCTCATTGTGGCTTTAATTTGCATTTCCCTGGTAATTAGTGATGTTGAGCATTTTTTCATGTTTCTTGGCCATTTGTCTATCTTCTTTGAAAAAGAGTCTGTTCGTGTCTTTTGCCCATTTTTTAGTAGGGTAATGAGGGTAAACAGATGGTGGAGTCAAATGTTTACACTGGCTCACTATTTATACCATTTCTCCGTCTCTGTCCTTAGATAAATTCTACCACTCTTAAAATACAAGAAGTTTGATTCTCCTTGCAGTTTTTACTGATGTTTTGGTTTTTCACTTTCTATATGCAATGTATAAGAATATTTTACTGGCTGGGCATGGTGGCTCATGCCTGTAATCCTAGCACTCTGGGAGGCCAAGGTGGGAAAATAGAAAAATTAGCTGGGTGTGGTGGCCAGTGCCTGTAGTCCCAGATACTTGGGAGGCTGAGGTAGGAGGATCACTTGAGCCCAGGAATTTGAGGTTGCAATGAGCTATGATGACATCACTGCACTCTAGCCAGGCTTACAGAGCAAGACTCAGTCTCAAAAAAAAAAAAAAAAAAAAAAAAAAATTTTACTGTCCCATTCTATAAAACCCTTTCTCAACCCTATTTTTCCTCACAGGAGCTCCTAGATTTCTTAACATTACACTATTACATGGTTTTATTTTCTAAATCGTATGATGCTGCTGACGTTTCTCTGTATTCAGAGAATGTATACAGACCCACTACTCCTTCTTGGGTGGGTAGTCTGCCTGCCATTAGATCAAAGCTCAATATAGTGGCGTGGGAGTGCTAGCCAAGGCCTTCTGAACTCAGGCAGCTAGGCTTGTCTTCTCAAGCTTGATTCCTTTCTGGAAAAGACTTTACTAACATATTGGTCTCTCATAGCAGCTTTCCTGTCTTACTCTTGTGTTTTATTTTCCTGAGGCTCTTAGAAGTTATTTCGAAACTCTAAGTGTTTTACATGTAATGTCCATTTAAGTTTTCAGTTCTTCTTCTCTAATAGTGAAAGATAGTTATTGTTTTCTCATACAAAATAGGAGGCTTTCCATTAAAAATGTTTAAAAGGAGGTCTGGTTATTTTTAGTCACAGAAAAATGAATGCTAAGACGCATGTACCAAAAGGACAAAAATGCCAAAAACATTGAAGGAGATCAATCAGAAAAATCTATTTTTTCTGCCTAAAATTATGTTCTTTCTGGCTTTATCTCAGAAAGAAAGGAGTTCTTTATATAATAGAATACAGAGAGAATGTGCAGGCTTGTCCTACTTTCATAGAACTCTTAAACCTTATTAGGCCAGAATGCCTGCTTTATTGTATAAAATATCTCCTTGAATCTGGGTTATTTCAAATGGAAGTCTTAATGAAAGCTTTCAGAACTCTTCCTCCTTAGAGAAATAATTAATGAAAACATAACAAAATGCCTCTTCTCTTAGCCCCCACTCAGCCCTAAAACATGAGAATATATAAGAATATCACTCCCTAGCTTTGAATAACAGAGACTCTCATATACACATTTAAAAAATGATATTAATAGATATTAATAGTCCAATCACTTTTTTTGGTGAAATCATAGGTTTGGAAAAAATTCTAAAATATTTCTCATCAATGGCCTCAGCTTAGTTGAGTGGGACAAGCATGGGCTTCTCAGTCAGACCTGATAAATCACTTTCTTCAGATATAGGTGGAAATGATATCTACCTTATAGGTTTGCTATAAAGATTAGGAAAATTACACAAATTCATTCATTAAACATCTAATATAGACTAGGTGTTTTTTTCTATGGGTGAAAAAGAAGAGGATAAATAAGGTGCGGTCCTTACACTTTAAAAGCTATAGTCTAACACATAAAGTGCCCGGAACGCAAGAGTTGTTCAATAAATTGAATACATTGTCACTACAAATTCCCTACACGTAACAAAAAAAATACATTCTCATAAATTAATGCTTTGGAAAAGAAATGGGTAAACATTTATTCCCTCTGTTGATAGTACCTAGTCTTTCTAAAATGAACTCCGCACAAATCCTGAGTCTCCCACTTTCTATTCCATACACACACATGCATGCCCAGGAGCATACACACAAATTTGGCCCAAAACTACTATCATGTAGTAGATAGATGACTACAATTTTGCCAGTAACCCTGGGCTATCTTGCTGGGAACATTTAATCCAGTTGTGTGACTTTTGCCAATTAGTAAGTCTCCCTTTTTAAAGTGAGGGTTAGTAATATCTATTGTATTTCAGATGGCTGAGGAAAAAATGAAATAGTATGACAAAAGTTTATATGTTATTTCTTAAATGATTCAATTGGTATTTATCATTCATAACAGTATAATATTATCCATCTACTTGGTTACAGATGAGTGTATACTATGAAAGAGTAGAAAATTATATTTCTTGAAATATTTGGGGGATGACTTTTTTTTTTTTTCCCCTTGAAAACCAAACCCAGGGAGTTGCATTCTAAAGAAATTATTTATATCTGATCTGAAAACATTTACAAATTGTGTCTCAGGAATTATCTCCCTAATTCTTAGTTTATAGTATGTGTTAGTAAAAAGTGCCAGACCCAAACATTTATAGTCATTTGTTAGATATACAGGTAGAAAAGGAGCTAAATAATAGAACTGGCTGCTTCATTCTGATACAATTTTCATTGTATTTAATATAAGAAGGCTGATTTATTGAGAGTTGACCTCACGAGATCTTATAATAAGGGCATTTGGAATAAAATCTAACACACTATAGAACAAAATAAATTAGTTACATTCTGCTTCCCTCTTTCAAACATCAAATAACTAGGATAAACCTTCAAAATATATAGTTCTTCATTCCTTTTATTTTGTCATACCCATAAACTGTTCTGTATAGGTAAGAAACTTTGTCCAAAAAACACATTTCTGAGATGTTTAAAACATATCAGTGGCTTTGATGTAGCCTTCAGTAAAAAATGATATACCAGAAGATGAAATTCAATACAAATAAGACTACCAGACTTGTTTTAAAAATTCCATTAGCTTTCCTTGATACTCAAGAATGTGGTTTAAAGGAAAGGTAAGCAATAATTATAGATAATTATTGAGTACCACAGTCAAAAGGCCTTTGAACTTTTGGAAGAGAGACATACAATTTTAGTTTGAAAGGTTAAATTATTCTAGACTCTAGGGTAATCTTAATACACCTGGTTGGAAATTATAGAGAAAGATTTGTGAATAGAACAAATTATAGTGAGCTTACTTCCTCTCTCTAATAGGTTCAGCAAAGTGGAAAATGGCCTTTTTTTAAAATTTAGAAATCTCAATTTAAAACCTATTGACTTATATGAATATTTGGAGATACGATTTTCTTGTTTTGCTTTTTGTTTATTTTGAATAAATTGAGCAACTGACCTAATGGTATAGGTACATTTTCCAGGCATAAATTGTCAGTTACTTCTAGAACTGATCTTCCATCACATCAAGAATTTGGGGGGAAAAAAAAACAGGCGAGGTAACGAATTTGCTGTTTAGCCTGATTTAACCACTCCACGTTGTAAATGTATATTAAAACATTACATTGTACCCCACAAATACATACAATTACTATTTGTCAATTAAAAATAATATTTTTAGAAAGTAAATAAAAGAATGTCGAGAAATAAAACTAATTAATGCTTGTTGAGCAATTGCCATTTCAGGCATTGTACTAACAGTTTATCTTTGTAATTTTGGCTTTAAACAAAGATCAGCACTGTCATCACTTAGACATGAAAGTGACAGAATAGGAGCAATAAAAGGCAAGAAACTAAAATTACACCTGAGGGAAGATACATCACTATTTTGGCTATTGAGAGGTAATGAGACATTAAGACTTTCCGTAATTACTGGGTTTGGAAACTCTTAGTGTTCAGAGAAAAAATTATTCAGAGCAGAAGATGTTTTAATTAGTGGAGGACCAGAACTAAACAATAGGTAATACAAGAAAATGTCCAAAAATTTTATTATTCTGTAAAAATAAAAGATATATTATAAATAATCTTATTACATATTTTCACTTTATATATGAGAAAATACAAACCAAAGAGATTTATTGACTTGTCTGCCATCTCACAAGGCTAGGGGCCAAAATTCTTGGTTTTTTAAATCTATTTTAATTTCATATTACACTTTTCTTAGATGTGACATGAGTGATGACAGCTAGGTAACAAATTATGAGGTGATAGACTGTCATGGCTAAATATACATCTTATCTAACACCAGTTTAGACTTTATTAGCGAGCGCCCCTGACCTGCTTTATTGGTCTGTAGTAGTTATTAGTGGAAATGCAAAAGTGCAAAGAAATCTAGGTATTGACAAGGATCTATTTCTATGCTTTTTTTTTTTTTACACAGACTTTCCTTTCATAAAGTACTATTCTTTCCTTCTTTTCTTTTCCACATTGTATTCACTTCCAGTTAAGTAAACCTTGCCTCTAAAGAGGCTTTTGCCTAAAATTGTCTTGCTTTGGCAAAAGGTACTAAGGTTGCAATAGAATTCTTAGAATTCTGAGAGATAGTAAAACTCAACTTACAATATGCCCAGTTGAGTTACAGATACCAATAATGTAATAAAAAAGAAATATTTTCTAAATAGATAGTCACTTCTTTTAAGTTACCTTCATGTTTAAACAATTCCATGCAAGATCTCATATAATTATCAATATTTTAGGAAATCTTTATTGCCATTTTTGTTTAATCTAAATAACTTGCATAATTGATTTAATGTGCATTTGTAGACAATAACTTCTGTACTTTCTCTGCTTTCTCAGGTCCAAAATGTGGCTAAAATAGAAGAGCAAAATAGGATCTGAAAACTCTTTCATTCTGATACTGTGTTACAAAAATATTTTAAAATGAATATTCTCAAGAATGAACCAATCAAGATGGTTTTAACCATCTTATTCGTAGAAAATATAAGAGAGAATTATAGTCATGAGAGATTATAGCTCTGCCTGGGCCATTTAGCAGTTTGACAAATTACTTAAAATACCCAAACCACTGTTTCTCATCTGTAAAATGGAGATTATACCAACATATTTCGTTTTGTGAGATAAACTATTGTATTTTGTTAATTATAATGTTTTCTTAAAATGTATTTCTCTATAAATTAGCTAAAGATATAGAGGTATATGTATAGATGTGTGCGTGTAAATATGATATACACAAACACAAAGACGTGTCTTTCTCAAAGATGAAATATGTGTAAACTTTTTATCTGAAAAAATAAAGAAGTGGGAAGGCCACTTCATATTTAATTGAGAATAAAGATCCAGAGAGTGTAAAAAAAAAAAGAAAGAAAGAAAGAAAGAAAGCTGTGGAAGATGAAAATAAGCCAATTTGACAACTACATTAATTGAAACACTTTAGCTACCTAAAGAGATAGCAAGACTCCATTTTGTTAAAATGAAATTAAATTATTCATGCTCATTGTCAAAAAATGATTATGTATTTTTTAATTTATTGGACAAAACCGTATCAAATAAAAAACAAAGAAATTAGTTAATTTCAATAAATATTTTAGCCCTATTAAACTAACAGGGCTAAAAATTTCGCTAAGTTTAAGAAATGAAATTTAAAATATTAAGACGTTGAATAAGTATGATTTTTAGTAATATATTTCAATTTTAAATGTTATTGATTCACCTTCTACTTTAAAAGATAATTAAATCAGTTCTCTTCCACTGTCTTCTACTTCCTTATTCCATCATTTGATTAATTACCTGTATTACATCTTCAAGTCCTCCCTCCCTCCCTTCTTCCTACCTTCCTTCCTGCTGACCTACCTTCTCTCTTTCTTTCTTTCTTCTTTCTTTCTTTCTTTCTTTCTTTCTTTCTTTCTTTCTTTCTTTCTTTCTTTCTTCCTTCCTTCCTTCCTTCCTTCCTTCCTTCCTTCCTTCCTTCCCTCTTTTCCTCCTTTTCTTTTCTTTCTCGTCTTTATTTATTGCCTTCTCTAACTCATTGCTTATGTCCTCTGCCATAGTCCCTTAAATATTCCAGAATGACTGCTTTTCTTTCCTACATTAATGAACTCATTCAGAGGGCTTATATTTTTCCCCTGGATCCTTTAAGAATGATTTTTATATCCTTGAAATATAATAATAAATGGGATATATCAGTGTATCAATTTATCAATATTTCTGGAAATACAGGATGCTCTTTTGATCCACAGATTTACTCCATTGTTATTTTGGAGAAATATCTTTATGTTTTTAAATAGACATTCTTTTCTATTCTATTCTCTTGAATTGACTTTTTTCTGAGAAATCAGTTATATTGTATCATATTTTTCTGTTCTATACATCACTCATTGTTCTCTTCCTCACTCTATGTTCTTCTCTGTATTATCTTAATCCTTTCTTTCCTCTATGTCAATAACATTAATTCTGATCTTATCTAAATTTGTTCCATGTTGTTTCTAATTCATTAATAGTTTTAAAATGAGATTATTAATATCTTTAGCTCTGTAATCGCCATTTTCACCTCATCTGTTATTTTGTCATCTCACTTTTTAACTATGCCTTCCACATCCCTCCATCCCTTCCTCGTCTCCTTTCTATTCTTAAGTTAGTTGTAGGTTTGTGCCACATTATAGGATAAATATCTTCCCTAGAATAGGATTAATTTTTATTTTTTTACTACAACCAAAGAAGCCTAAGTTTCAGAACACCAAGGGACCTGGAAACTAGTCAAAGCATTTTCTATTGCTGTTTACTCTTAATTCCAAACCATTTACTCTATATTACAAAACATCATCACATGTCCTCTATGTTTGTGATTTTTTTTTTTTTTTTTTTTGCTTCAAAGTCTCAAGCAGATTTGGAGCTGATGCCCACCCTGTGTAGACAGTGGACACTGAAGTTTTTTTCGCTATGCATGCATGTGCTTCAAAAGATAAAGGCATTTTAAAACTATAAAAGAGCAGACATAAATGACAGGGATGACCCACAATTAATGCAACCAACTCCTTTGAGACAACTTCCATAAGCATGCCCTTTTCTTCCTTTAGTAGCAAGAGCAAGCTGGAACAATCTTTGAACAGAGAGAAACTTATCAAAAACTTTACATGTATCACACAGTGAAGCATGTGCAGTTAAAATTCCAAGAAAGAAACAAGCAGTGTGATGACTTGAGAACTTCAATTAGCAAGTTTTTAATTCCCACCTTTCTCCCCAAGTGAGAAGGTGGGAAACAAAAACAAGTTTCACATACATGGTGTGTTGTGGTTTTAGGCCTATAAAAGAGTATGACCTATGAAAGTGAACTTTTCCTAGAAAAAATTTATCCTACTGTTTCATTTCATCATGCTCATTAATGTGTCCAGTTCTGTGCACAACTTCTATTGGCTCCAAACAGTGCGAGTGAGTTTTCCTTGACTCCCTCCCCTTCCATGTTAGAATACTCTTTTTCCCTCCATGCCAGGTATGGTTTGAGACATGGAGGAGTAGTTCTGTCCACTTTTCTATGGCTATGAAGAAAAAAAAGAGAGTTGCCCTACAGATAGATTTGCCACCCTAGTTGACTAGGTTTTGCTCCTTCTTTTGAGATTTGATTAAATGTTTATTGTCAGTGTTCACTCCACCAAGCTGAGATGTGTCTTATTCCTATGAAAAGATACTCTAAGCTTTGCACATATCTCCAACTTTTTCTTGGAGCTCCCTTAATCCCCGTGACTAAAACAGCCCCGGTTGTTTTTCCTGATTCTACTGAGACCCTCAGATCTTCATAGTGATAAGCCAAGGCTGCCAATCTGAAAGATGTACTTAATTTTTTTCCTAGGGCTGGCCACTCTCATTGTTCATCTACTTCTCTATGATAGGGGATTTAGTGATAATTCTCAGGGTTTTATCAATTCATTCCTCTTATCCTGGCAAGATTCTGTGATATATTGTGATCAAGAATGCAGCCAAGCTGTGCCTTACCAGAACTGCCTTTTCATTCCTAGACACCACTTTTTGGGTTTTCTGGCAAAAAACTGTAGCCTAGTCTTCGGTTGCTATCGGTTTACATTGTCCTAAATTTTACTTTCCCCACCTCCCCTAATTTCTCTATATATTGAAGAAGGGAGATCCTAAGATCTGTCTTATTTTCTCATTTTTATTTTAGAGATTCTTTATTGTCCTATGAATGTCCTTTAAAAAAAAAAAACAACAGATTGATTTGAATGAGCTTGTTAATGTTTGTTTAAAATTGTTAAGTAACCAGAACTGAATTCTCATTCGCAAGTTCAAAAGAATACGTTAGGTGAGATTTGCAGTTTCATATCTGTCAAGAATGTGGAAAAAGAATGTAAGCCAATTAGTATTAGTGTTTATTCATAACACTAAATTTTTATGCCAAATCATTGAGAGGACAGTAGTATCATATTTAAGAGGCCACATATCATTTCTAAATAATTATGTTAAGAGGCTACATGTCATTGACTAACTTCACTATTTTTTTTCTATTTTGTTGATATTTTTCAAAGTACCAGAATTTTGATTTATGAATTTTATTTATTTTTTCTATTCTCCATTAATTTTAGTGGATATCTTTATTATTTCCTTCCTTGTACCTTTTTCATTTTACTTTGTTATTCTTCTAGTTTTTGGAGTAGACTTTAAATCAATTATATTTTTAAATTTTTTATTAATAGCAGTAATGATGTATATGCATTTTCTTCTGATCATTACTTTAAATGATATAGGAGTTTAAGGCTATACATTTTCCTCTGCTCATTACCCTAACTCTCATAGATTTTGATATACAGTGTTTTCATCATTATTTCAGAACTTCTATATTTTCTTATAGTTACTTGCCATTCACCCAATAGTTATTTAATTGAAGGCTATTGAGTGTGTTATCAGACAATGTTGATAATAGCTTCATTTTATAGATCCTACTGATGTCTTCTTTATAATTCAATATATGATCAATTTTTGTGAATGTTCCATAGATGATCAGGAAAAAGGTATATTATTTATTATTAGGGTACAGTGTTTGATATATATCCATGAGATCTACTTTATTGATTATAGTGTCTCAATATTTTGTCTACTTATTTTAATTTACTTGGCTTGTCTTATACTCCTAATATTGCATTAAAGTCTTTTATGATTATTATCTTTATTTCTCCTTTCATCTCCTACATCCTTATATCTTGTTTTGTAGTTTCAACTTTACAGAAGAACACACAGGTATTCATGATCACTGTGTCTCCGTTATGATTTATGGATTTTTAGCCTCACCCCATGCAAGTGTCTGTTTTTGTTGTGTTTACTGGATTTTGACCTGAATTCCATTTTACCTGATAATAAAATCTCACCCCTACACTCTTATTGATTTCATATGCCTGACATACTTGCCAATCTCTGTATTTTTGACTGCTTGAAACAAAATTAGATTTTAATTTCATTGCTTATATACAGCATAAAGTTAGGCTTTGTTTTATAAGCCAATCTCAAAATCTTTTTTTAATAAGCTAACTAAATCAATTTATAGTTATCAATATAATAGATATGTTTGATCGTAATATTGCATTTTGTTTTACAATTATTGTATATATTACGTCATATTTATCATATTTCTCCATTTGGTCTCTTTGGGTTTTTAAATTTCTTTTTGAAATAAGAAATCTTTGTATCTTTGTTCTAACAGTTTTATTTTTGTTTACAGATTTTATAATGTCCTTGATCTCTGCTCTCCTTAACCATTTACTCTCTAAATGGTACCCTTTGTGACCTACCTTTTACCTATACAAAAATCAGTAATCCCATTCTACTTTCCCCCTTTTCTCTCCCTTCTTCATCCAATTATTTTTAGTTTCATCCTTTATACCTCGTTAGAGCGTATAACATTTCCATCTGTTCTTCTACTTACCTATGTCCTCAGCCTTACTTCTACAGTTAAATATATAAAACACTCACCATCAATCTTTTTGCTGAAATTTCTGTAGTTATCTCTTTGATTTGGTGAAATGCGTCCTCTCATATATTTCTGAGAGAGTCAACCTTTGTAAAATATTTCCTGAGCTCTTTCATGCTTAAAAGTACAGGCTTGAACTTAAAAAACAATACAGCTGGATATAAAATCCTTCACTTGAACTTTATTTTCTTGAGTTTTTGAAAGTAACAAGTAATGAGTAGTTAACATCTAACTACTGAGAACTATCTATAATCGTTGGCTGCTGAATTATTATGATTTAACTGTATCTAGCAGATTTGGGTTTTAGTTTATAAAATACATAGAAGAGGACTTTGTCTATTTTTGAATGATAGTATTAGTTTTTTGACAGAAAGAAGAGAACATGGAGAGATATGGTATTGATAGATATTTTTCCACATGTCAGAGTACATCTGGACTTAAAAATCTAAATGAATTTAATCAAACAGTTGATAGTCCAGAAAAGAAATACATCCCAAACAACCATGTCCCAAAAATGTAACAAAATTAAATCAAAATCATTAAATAACTACAGTCTAATATTTTTACAACTTTACAAATAGTGCTTTTGTTATTACCTTACAGTTTTGAGTGGTTCTCAAAACTTAGTTCACAGATCCCTGTGGGTCCCCAAGACTGTTTAAGTGAGTCTACAAGGTTAAAATTATTGTCAAAACATACTAAAATATTATTTATCTTTTTCAGTGTGTAGACGTTTACGTGATGGTGTAAAGTAATGGTACATAAAATTGCTGGCGACTTAGCATAAGGCAGTGGCAACAAATAGTACTAGTAGACACTTTATTTATTTGTTTACTAACATGTACTTCAAGGGAACAAAATGCCAGTTATACTTAAGAGTATCTTTGATGAATCAGTTCAATTGTTTAAAAATCTAGTCCCTTCAGTACATGTCTTTCTAATATTTTATGTGATGAAATGAGAAATATACATAAAGCCCATCTGCCACATACCAAAATATAATAGTTGAATTGAGGAAATACATTTGTACAATTTTTCGAGTTGCAAACTTAACTAGCCTTTATTTTATGAAATATCATTTTTACTTTAAAGAACAATGGATAGACAAACTCAGCTTATTAAGGCTTGTGTAATTTATCAGGCTCTCTGTGACACTGTTCACTCTTTAAAGGCTTGGACTGTATTTTACTCATCTGAGTAACCAGAGGATACAGTAAGGTGATAAACATTCAATAAATGAATGTATGAGTGAATGATTGAGCTAAACATTTAATAAATGGCATTACATGTTTCTTAACTTTTTTATTAAACTCTTCCAGTTAAAACTCAGGTAATGGGAGAAATCAAGATTGCATTGAAGAAGGAAATGAAGACAGATGGTGAACAACTAATAGTTGAAATTCTGCAATGCAGAAATATTACATACAAATTTAAGTCTCCTGATCATTTACCAGGTATCTAATTTTATGATAATGATTAATATAATCTATCTAGGAATTTATTAGGAGTATGTCTCAAATATTCAGGAAAACGCTAACTAAAATTTTAACTGTACACCAAATATATCAGAAAAATGAGAAAAAAGAATTGATTAATATATGGAACAAGTTATTTTGTTCCAGTTTTTTTCTAGTTTTTAGCTAGATTTTTGAACTTATAAGTTACAGTAATATTCTTGTTAGAAAACAGAAAAATAAATTTAAATTGCTAAGAAAATTGGCATATCGTTTAATTACTTTAAGTTGTCTGATACAAATCGTACACAATCTGCTGGCTTTGTATAAAACGTAGGAAGAACTCTCAGTATACAATTATAATTCTTTCAATAGAAATTTGTAAGATTGATAGACACCGTGGACTGAATTCTTATTTTCAGATTTATACGTGAAAATATATGTGATGAACATCTCTACTCAGAAAAAGGTGATCAAGAAAAAAACAAGAGTATGCAGACATGATCGAGAGCCTTCATTCAATGAAACTTTTAGATTCAGTCTAAGTCCTGCAGGACACTCTCTTCAGGTAACTCTGCATTATATAGTTGCTATTTTTAAATTTTTATTCATGTTGTATTTATTTATTTTCCATTTAATTATTCATTATTTATGTACTATTCACGTACTATTCACGTACTATACGACATTTGAGAAGTTAATTAATCCTTGGCGGCATCTCCCTAGGAGTTGTTTAGAATTCCACAGCCCACTCACCCCATCCAATCAGCTGCCAAGTCTTCACTGTCTGCTGAGTTTATTTTATACAGATTTTTCTTGCTTTTGCGCTCACTATCACTACTCCTGTTTGGGCTCCCCTCTTTGTTATTCAAATCATTTTGTTGGTTTACCTGGCCTATTAGTCATTATTGTCTTATCCCTTTAATTCCTTTCATCACAGAGCTGCCAGAGTTATCTTTTTAAAACCCTCCCTGGTTAGTTTACATTAAAGCCTTTCAATGACTCATCATTATCTTGAATCATTCAGACTCCTCCAAGGTGAGTTTTAATTGTGTTGACTTAGTCTCAGGTCCTTGGATACTTTTCCACTCACTTGGTACTCCAGTCACACCAGAATCTTTTCAAATCAGGCTAAGCCTCTAATCCTTTGTTCATATTTTTCCTTCCTTTCAAAGCTCCCGTCTCCATCTCTCTCCATCCTTCACAATATTCCAATCTTTCTGTGCCTCTATTGACAACCCTGGTTATAATTCATCACACCTTATTCACAAAACATTTTGCTTATCTTATTATGCTATTAATCCCAGTCTGTTTTGTACAATCATTTATGTACTTACCTGTCACTGCTTCTGTGCTCTCAGTTTCTCTAGGGCAAGGCCAAATTTTCATTGCTCTTTGTCCTACATCCTAACACAATGCTTTGCACATGGTATGTCCTCAGGAGGAGAAAGATTGAAAAAATACGGGAAGAGACCATGGTACTGAAACTTAAAGGTTTGCACTAGAGATAAATGTAAGAGATATTACAAAGCAAAAATGCATTGAGAGGTTTAGATCTATTAGAGATCATTAGATCTATTAGAGATTATTTTTTTAATAAAAATTAAAAGAGACTCTGTGTCAACAAATGTGTCAATCACAGAGATTAATTAAGTAGTCAGAGAGGGAAGCTGGGTAGGGAGAAGATCATGAGTTTGAAATGAATTTAATAAGAAGGCAGAGACTCAAGTGAAAATATTTGAAATCCTAAAACCAGAAACCAGGAGAGATAGTCATATCTAGAAATACAGCGTTTGAAGCCAGAAACATAAAATTAAAATTTTAGCCAGGAATAAAGATGAATTATCTGAAGGAGATACTGAAGAGAAAGGGAGAAAGAAGAAAAAAGAATTGTCAAGGATTAATGGCTAGCTCTACCAAATGCTGTCTACCTTTCTTTCAACTGATCTCTAAAAGAAAAAAAAAAAATCCCTTTAGTTTGACATCCTGTGGGATAATACAAGTTCTACATATATAACTTAAGAAATCACTTTGGAAGTGCATACTATAGTAAAATCACCAGTAAATTAGATACTAAGTGAAATGAATGCCTTGTGAACTTCTATTTATTTATTCAGCATTTCAAATAATGCTGAATATTTGGTTTAGTATTTCATAAACTAATAAAAATTGTATTTATCAAAGTTATTTTGTGAAACTTTCCATCAGTTTAAGCATAAACTTAGTTAGAATTAACTGGTTATACATTTCTTATCTATTAATAGTATTCTCATATATTTCAGGATGTGTCTTTTCCTTTAGGGAATAATAAAAATGTTGATGTGAATTAATTTGTATTATGTAAATCTTTTGAGGACATCTTGATTATTAGTTCTCTTTCAAGTATGCCTGCTACTTCACTCACCCTCATCCTCTCTTGTCTGTGCTATTTCTTTAATGATTAAATGTCCTTAAAAAAGGACATTGAAAATATGGATGTATGTGTATATATATTAAATATACATAATTTTGGCTATTTTTTTCTAGATATTGCTTTTCTCCAATGGAGGGAAGTTTATGAAAAAGACCTTGATTGGTGAGGCCTGTATCTGGCTTGACAAAGTGGATCTCAGAAAAAGAATAGTCAACTGGCACAAACTTTTGGTCAGTCCTACTCAAACGCATTGAAGAAATGTATCTGCTCAGGGTATAGAAACTGCTCTAAATAGCTACCAAGCAAGACTTATAGTTGGATATTATTGTACTAAGCTATATTTTCAGGGGCAAACATGAGAGGCTTTAAGCATACTTAAAGCCATGTAAATTTATTGTTATGGAACAAACAAAAAAAAGTCTCAAAAAGTTCACATGTTAAAGACAAAAATAAAAATTGGAGCTCTGAGACCTTGAATTTTTCATGGCTGTCAAGAGAAACTGAGAGAAATTTTGATTACTGAAGGCAAAAATCTTTGAGTAGAGTTGAGCTGTAGCTTAAGACAGAGGCTCAAAGATTAATATGGTTTCCAATGCAACACAAAGGTAATCCTTTATGCAAAGAAATCTTGGTTGAAAATGAAGAACTTATATAACACATCTTAGTTTTCAAAAGTTAAAAAATCTTTCTTCTTCATCTTCTGTCCTCAGACAACTTACTGTTTCGAGCTTCTGACATAAGCTACACCTACAATATATGTCCAGGACTAGAAGTGAGGTAGCTGCGTTCTTAGGCAAAATGGAATGGGAGATGTAGAAATTGTGGCTCTATAGATCATATTGTACAGGTTTTCTCTGTGTCTAAATGTTATACGGGTGTACAACACCAATTTTGGAATCCATATGGTAAAAGCACATTTGTTTCAGTATAATTTGAAGTAATGTAGAATGAAGATAATACTAGGTAGAAATAAAATTATATTTACTAGAAATAACACCACAACTGGCTAACAAAGAAGAATGTTGCCCCACAAAATATTGGAATTTTGAGGGAAAACATCAAAATCTCCATAAATTACCATTAAGCCAAGGCATTTTCAATCTATGTACCAAAGGACCTAGATTAAATTGGTGTGTTCTAAGAAGCATGATAACTTATTTTTTGTGGAATTGCAAATAAATGTTTTATCCTGAATATTTCTTTCCTCTTGAGTGATGTATTGACAGAGAAAGAAAATTCTTCCTCTGGCAAACAAACCACACAAACATTGATTAAGTAAATTAGTGTCATTTCCTCTTTTCCATAATTTTTTTCCCTTTTTTTCCCCTGATGAGTTAATTTATTAAATTAACTGATTTCATGATTATATAATGAAAACCTGACACAAAACTCAAGCTCTCTGTAGTGCTCTGTTTTCCTCCTTAGTGATGGTATCACAGTGATCAAGTTCATCAATGTTGGGAAAATATATGAACGGTCAATATTTATTGAAATTAAAATATACTCTGAGCTATTTTAATAATATAGAATAAAACAACTAATTCTTAAGACTAATTTTAAGTCTTAAAATGAAGCATCTTTTTTTCCATCAACAACATTAATAAAGGAAGTAGCATGGAGTTGTGGAAAACACACTCAGCTGGGATTAAAAGCCTGGCTTCTGATCTTGGTTTTGCTACTGACTATGTCACCTTGCATATGTCAGTGAAACTCACTTTCCCCCAGTTTTCTTACCTGGGATAAAAATAATTATATATTCTTAGCCTTCCGAACGGGTTGTTGGGATGATCAAATCAAGTGATCTGTGAAAGATGAAAGCACATTTCCAAATATAGTTTTCTACACAGAAGTGAGGAATAATCATTATGCAACTTTTTAATTCTCAAATTTTGTATGTGAAAAAAAAATCCTCTAAACCAATGGAAAGCATTGGTATGGATAAAAGCAGTAAATTATCTCCAAAACTCAGTTGTTTTTTTGTTTAAAATATAAACTTTTATTTAACCTGAAATTAACCTGAATTAACCTGAATTAAATGAGTTATACTAACCTTGTCCCATTCCCATTTCCTACCCAAAATAAATAAATCAATTTTCTTCTCAGAGCATTCTGAGTTTAAAAGCTACTCCTTTATTCAAGGATGGGATTAGAGGAAACCATCTCCAAAAGACTGGTTGAATACTGAATTTTCTCATTTTTAAAGAAACAACACATGGAATTTGAGATGAATATAAAACACTAAAAATAAAAAGAATTTCTATTTGTAATGTATCCCCAGCTATATGTGTTTATGATATTCGTAAAGAAATACAAATTCACTCTTCCCCAAACTAGGAAAGATAACCATCACTTTTCTTCCCTCCATTTTTTATCCCCCCTCCCCTAACAATGCAATGTCATTTGCCATTGATATTGCTCTGAGCATGAGGGAGGAGAATCATCAAAGATATGATATTACTAGAATTTTATTTTTAGAAACTACTAGATCTGCTGATGGTTGCCATGGATATTTCCAGCAGAAGCTAGCACTTGAAGAAGCCTGTAATCATCACTCACAATTGGGGAAGAAAAGGGTCTAGGAAGATCTCCTTCTGACATAAAAAGTCTTAGCTATTTGTCCTTAAAAGGAAACCCTGGCTCACTTTTGGTTGTCTTTTGCACCTCCACTCCAGTCCAGAAGTATGCACGAGAGGTTGAATGACCAGTTAGCTCACTTCATTCCAGTTGCAGTTTCTTTTAGAATAATATAAATGGAGGGACCACCAAAACAAAGATCATCTCTTGGTAGCTATTTAACCTGAAAGAGTTGGAGTCTTTTCATTATAGGTGCCCATCCATTCCAAGGAACTAGTCATGGAGTGAGGTCAATCAATCAAGAGAGTTAATGACAGGGCTTCTTTTTGTGCACCAGCATTCCCCTTCAGAGAGCATAAGATCCTGCCAGTGTGCCAAGTTTGCAGCTGACCAAACTCCTAGGTTGTACTGGAATTATTCTATGCAACACCGATCCTTAAATGAATGCATTTCTTCTGAATGGTGTTGATTACCCTTCTTACAACAAAACTATTTCTTTTTTAATTGCAAATAGGGCTCTTGGTGTTTTTTACTTTTTTGTATATATCACAGCACATGGTTTTCCACTTTTTATTTTATTTTATTGGAATTAGCTTTATTTTTATCCTAACAGTGACAGAGTTTATAATCTCTAGATAATATGTGATTAGTCCAATTACAGCACTTACACCATGGAAATCATTGCGATTTTTCCCACAATTTCACTGAGTCATCAGAGATTGAATTTGCTTCTTGGTTTAAAATTTGGTTCTGAAGAAACTTTCAGCTGTTAGAAGCAAAGCACAGAATGAATTTTTACAAAAGACAGGGAATTACAGAATAGTCATTACAGACACAGATAACACTAGTAGCAAGAAGTTGGTGTTTTCCCTGTTTTTACTTAAGATTAAGGAGATTTTAGATGACTCTGAGCTCTTTATGTACTATTTTAGTTTAAAAGAACAATATCAAAGATTAAGGGGCAGCAATTTTCTTTACTCCTTAATATTGCCCATATTTTAATAAATTATACTAATTAAATGCATATTTTCAGCATATCAGTAGAATTAATTTTGTGGATCACACACATTAAAACAGTCATATCGTGGGAATATTATAGCTGGTAACCAGCTGATATTGATTCTTATTATAGGAACGGTTGTTATGATAGTGGTGGTAGAGGTAGTGATACTAGCAGTGACGTTGATGCAAAGTAAAATAAAATTATATATTATATTGTGCCCAATTTATTAGAAATTATTTGATCAATGCTTCATTTCATTAAGATATCATAAAGATGTTTATAGTATTTTTTTACTTTATTATTTAAATCATAACTAACAATATTTTTAAAAACTTATTTTCATTGCTACAATATCTAATATTCCAAAATCGGCCAACTACAGCTATATATGTGTTTATAACTTTACGTGTGACAGAAGTGATTTTCCCTTTTTTCAAGCTTGAAATGAAAGTGAAAGAAAGCTCAATGAATAATTGTAAGCTGTTTCTTTAACAATTACTTGCCTTGGGTGTAATACAATAATGAATGAGTGAAATAGATATTCTCATTGAATATGACACAATGATGTTTTCTGTATGTTTCATGTTGTTATTATTAAAGGTATCCATTAAACCGAAATCATTTAATCAAATTCTTTATCTAATAGGTAGATTGAGAGTGATTTCTTAATTCGTTACCCTGTACATAACTATACATTTGGTAAAACAGACAAAATTGAAATATTAATTTCATTTGGCATTCAGCATGTGAATATGATTATTGTTTGATCGTGTCTGTGTATTTGTTTGGTGACGTGCTCAGGTGCTCCCACTATTGATTAATGTGTGTGCTAATATCCTAACACATATGATGTTAAAGAAAAAAAAATTCTTGTTTAAAAAAACTAAAAAAACTAATAAATTTGATTTTAAAATAAACAATAAAGTACTTGGAGATATGTCTTGTTTCTGACTATATGTTGCATGCCGTGTTGGTGATTTGCTGATGTGTTATTTTTTGTTGTTTTGTTTTACCTAATCTCTCTGGAAAATCTAACGAACAAATGCAAATTCTCAGGCTAAGGATTGTATAAATTGACCTGAAGATACATGAGAATTGTATTGAAAAATGCTTGTAAATCTGTCTTGAGTTTCACTCTCTGTAAAAATATGTCTTGGTTTGTGATTGTATACAAGATGTATCTTGATAACTTATGTAAATTGTGTTGTAAAAGGCTGTAGCCTCAGCCTTACTAATAAATATTGAAAATATCAACTTTGACTTATTGTGTTTATCAACTTGATAAACTCATATTTAATATAGAAATAAAACTTTTCAGAACATTTTCTCTGGAAATCATAAGTACATTCACTTGCCCAGTTTAAAAAATATATTTTGAACATAATACAGATAGAGAAAATAGAATTAAATGTATAGCTTAACAAATTCTTATATGTCAGACACTCTTATAACCACCACCCATATCAAAAAATTGAACTTTAGCAGCCATCTCGTAAGTCTTCCATTTAACCCACCCCTATTACAACTCCTTCCTGCCTTCCTAAATATAACCACTATCCTGATTTTGATGATAATCATCTCTTGGTTTATCACTCACATCTGACCACTAAACACTAGTGTATTTGTCCTGTTTTATTTTTAATATTTTTCTAAGCTTCTCCTAATATATACATTCTCCCCCTGCTGCCTTCTTTTTCAGTGGATCTCATTTTCTGAAGAAATCTGGTGTTTCCACCTATAGGGTTTCTAGCAATCTCAATTTTGCTGATTACATGCTATAGTGTAGTCGACAAATTCTTCTGCCTCTGTATTGCCCATAAATTGGTATTTTGCTCTATAACTTGATCTAATTCAGATTCAATCTCTTTGTTGCAAGTTCATCTTATATTCTTCCATTAAGAAGTATATTACGTCTGGTTGTCACTCGGTCCCGTTTGCGGCCACTGATGCTCAATACCTAGAATAAATTCATTAATTAATTAGATGTTGCAAAATGACAATATTCTAACTCAATCATTATTTCTTCTTAACATATTTATAAAAAGATAAACTTCTCAATCAATATTTGATTACCCAGTGGTATAGTTTGTACAGGAAAGTTAGGGTAAAAGGCAGAAAATGCCAGTTTTCTTTTATCAATTTACCGTATTTCAAATTAATAGGTGGTTCCCTATCATCCTCCAAAGGTGACCAGTTGGTTTTGTTTTTATTTTTAGTATCAATATGAAACAAAATATTGAAACATATTTGAAATGTTTTAATTCTTTGAAGCTACTATTCTTATTCATCGGATTTACCCTTTTGGACCAGTGAGGGCACCTCTGAATCAACTGACATGTTTACTATATTCTTCATACTTTCTTGCTATGGGAAGGAAGTTATCTATCACTTTTTTAACATTTAAACAGTGTAGAAAATATAGCTAATTTGAATTTTTATTTTTATGTTTCTTTCTATCCGACTTTATGAAATAATTGAATTTAAGAATGCATTCACACTGATTGATCAACTTTTATGTAATATCCTTATAGTAAACTTTTAAGGGCATTCTTAGGTGAAGCATATCTTGGAATATTTTTTGAAGATAATGCTAGACCTAAAAAGTTATAAATAAATGAATAATTAATTAATTTGATTTTTTGACATTTATTTTCTAGGTATTAAAAGCTGAAAATGCCTTAAACCTATAGTCTAAAGATTTTGTAGCAGATTGAGCCAAAATAGTTATCTATTAAAAAGTATTGATAAACCTATGATTGCAAAAATATTGAAATCTTTCCTCTCTGTTTAGTGGAAAAGTCCAAAAGAATTTAAAATTTATGTTTAAGTTTTTAATTCTTTTACTTTTATATTATTTTAATTTGTATTTTGTTATTTATGAAATTGAGAAATATTTCCATAAATTATTTAGTAGAAAATAACCTTCCAAAAATTTATTTCTTTGAAAAAAATCAATAAAATTAATAAATCTGTTGTAATCAAAAGAAAGAGAAAATCAAGTAAGTTACCATTATCGGGTATGAGAAATTTACAAAGATGCCAAGATCTAAAGCCAATAATTAACAAAACCAATCCAGTGATATACAAAAATATTAAGAATCATGACCAAGTTAAATTATACCAGTTACATAAAATTATTTGAATACTGGAAAATGAATGAAGTCCACCACATTAATATATAAAGTATAAAAATCATAGATGCTGGAAAATATTTTATGAAATTTAAACCTATTCGTAATAAAACTTTCTAACACATTTGGAATAGAAGGGTACTTTTTAAATCTAATGAATTTTATCTATTTAAAATATTTGTGAAAGGGTTGAAGGGTTCTTTTGAGACCAGAAACAAGGCAAGTATGCTTATTATCACCATTTCTATTCAATATCATTACCAAAGTTCCTGGCCATGTTTCAAGGAAGAAACACACACACACACACACACACACACACACACACACACACACACACACACACACACAAATAAATGAGCAAGAAGCAGAAAGGAAAAGAAAATTATATTAGAAACATCATCCTGCTTTTAAGACCTTTCAGCTGATTTGATTGGGCCCATCTAGATTTTTGAAGATAATCTCTTTATTTGAAATCAGCTGATTAGAGATGTAATCACATGTTTAAAAATACTTTTAAAAAATACTTTCACAGCAACACTTAGTGTTCAATTGAATAACTGCATAATATAGCTCAGCCAAGCTGACACAAAAATCTGACCATCATGTGAGTGAAGGAAAAATCTAAAGTTTTTGGTTGGTTGGTCAATTGGTTTGATTTGGTCCATTTTTTTTAAGATGGAAGAAGATTGAATAAACTGAAAAGCCAATGGGAAAAACATGTTCGAGAGGAAGTGAATAGATATAGAGATGAGGGAATAGATAAATTTTAGTGTCTGATATGAGAAGATGAAATCTAAACATTTGATCAACAACTAATCTGTAAAAGCAGAAAGGAAAATTTTTCTAATGATGGGTTCTCAGCCCTGTTAGAATCATCTGAAGAGTTCTAAAACTATGGCTACCCAAACTCCAACCCAGACCAATTAAATCATCATCATTGCTGGTTTTGAGCCCAGGCATAAGTATATTTTTAAAGCTACCCACATGCTTTCAATGTGCAGCCAAGGTCTAAAACTACTGCCCTAATGAAACACAAAAAAAGAAAAAGATTACTAGTATAGATGTAGACAGACTTCAGGTTTGATATGAAAAAGTTAAAAGAGATTCCTTCTGATGGCTATGATTTTCTCAGTAAAATAAGGTATGAGGTCATCTGCTTGGAGTAGAGAGGAAGCTAATGAAGACAGTAATGGAGCTTTAAGTAGTCCTGGAGATGAGTAGGAGAACAGTTAGGAAGAGAAAGATACCATGCACACAGTGAGGGCCCCTTTCAGCTTAGTGATGATATGTAGTGACATCAATCTGCCTCACCATGTGAAATTCCCAGCTTTGACTTGGAGTTTATATGTCAGAGAGAAAAAAGAATATGATAAGTTTTAATTAGGGTGGGTCTTACTGGAGGGATTAGACAAAAAAAACAAAAAACAGATGTGCAAGAGAGTTCAGGATACAGGACAATTTGACTTTAAATCGCTGGACCATAGAGTATGTAATAGTTAAATAGAGAAACAAAGAAAGGTAAAGATTGATGGTGTCAGGGTTGACTTTTGAAGGGTGTTGCCCCAGTTCTTTGGCTCCTGGCTTGAAGGAATTACCAGCTGGGCCATGTGACAGAGTGATGGCAGACATTTAACACTTCCGCACAAGCAGCTTTTATTGCAAGCACAGTAGTATAAAGGAAAGTATTATACATTTCCTGAGGGGAAATGGGTCTATCTCAGCAAGTGGAGGAGACCTGGTTTTGCCACACTTCCACTTTTGTGTCTATGCCTTATGATATGCTAAATGGGGGGTGGAACATTCATTATCTTTCTAGGGAAAAGGGTGGAGAATTCTTAGAACTGAGGCCCCTCCCCAATTTTCTCCTTATAGAGTAACTTCCAGGGGTTGTCGTGGAATTTGTAAACTGTCATGGCACTCATGAGTGTGATTTTTACCAAGTTAATGTATGTTAATGAGGAAAAGGTCACCTTTGGACATGAGCTCCTAGGTTCTGCACATGCTCCTGGTTGGGAAAGGTCCCTAACTGCAAGTTCCTGCCATTGGGGTTAGGTTCTAAATGTTCATTGGTCTCCTGCTTTTTGTCCCCCTCCTCTTTCCTGTGGTTAAAGCTGCCCACCTACACCTGTCCCTAACAAGGGACTGGGAAATAGAAACACATTAAAAATTAAATATGAGTGTTAGGTAGATAGGATCTCTGGCTCTTCTTAGGACAAGGGTTCCCTGCTTTGGTGCTATTTTGAACAATTGCTCCACCTGGGAAGCACACTCCATTTTGGTGGTCTCCCACCCTTAATCCTATCTGGAGCAAATGCTACACCTGGGGAAGGAGGGAAGGCTTTATCAATTTGGGAATTCCCCAGGCCAGGAATGATAGGATTCAGAAACTGACTAGAGTCAGCTAAGGGTAATTATTATGCATTACCGTGAATCTGCATTGTGGTTCATCCCTGCCCCACCCCCAGGTGAGCTTTCAGAGAGGGAGCTCCTATAGGTAGGTGGAATTTTGAGGACATCTGTTGATCCTTTGATAACATCCCACACCTTCAGAGAGCCGCCCCCAGACTGGGCAAATAAAAGGAAACATCCAGGAATTTAGGGAGGGTGAGTCAGTCAGTGGGTCTGTCTCTCTCCACTCTTGGAGACAGCCCCTTTTTGTTCTACAATAAAGAGCTTCTTAGGGCTGGGCACAGTGGTTCACGCTGTAATCCTAGTATTTTGGGAGGCCGAGGTGGGTGGGTGGCCGGATCATTTGCGCTCAGGAGTTCAAGACCGGCCTGAGCAAGAGCGAGACCCCGTCTCTACTGAAAAATAGAAAGAAATTAGTTGGACAACTAAAAATATAAAGAAAAAATTAGCCAGGCATGGTGGCGCATACCTGTAGTCCCAGCTATTCGGGAGGCTGAGACAGTAGGATTGCTTGAGCCCAGGAGTTTGAGGTTGCTGTGAGCTAGGCTGATGCCAGGACACTCTAGCCCGGGCAACAGAGTGAGACTCTGTCTCAAAAAAAAAAAAAAAAAAAGTTTCTCATGTGAAATTGCTTTTTGCCCGAGGTTACTCCATCACATTGGCCCTGCTGGTGATTTTTCCATGGAGGGAGCCAGAGGACCAGGATAATAGTCTGGACTTGGCACTATAGTCTGGTCATTCTTTGGCCAAGAACACACCACGAACCCAGGGCAGACTGCCACCCTGACAAGAGGATCTAATAACTCATTCCTCCTTAGCTAATCAGGAAAATAAAAGGCAACTGTGAGTCAAGTCTTTGAAGATGACTAGAGCTTACTAGTTGAACCAAGAAAACAACACTTAAGGCTAAGGAAATCTTGTAAACAAGTGTTGTGAAAATACTTTGCTTATTTCAGAAATGCTGAGAAATTTTGCCAAGCATAGTTTACAATGGTTAAGAGCTGGAAAGGGAGGTTTATAAGGTATCAGGATTAGATTGTATAAACTGCCATAAATTCTGATTTTTCTGGAATAATGATATTGCAATAAAATAAGTACTGTGATCAAGCAGAGGAAATACCGGATTCTACCTTTCATTAACTGAAATTTTTGTAAATAAAATATTTCTAGGCATAGTTAAGAGTCTCTTTCACGGCATCTTTCAAGAAATAAGAGATTACCATTTTTTTCAATATGCTCCCAATTGCACCTAAACCTTTGGAAAAAAAGCTGAACCAGAGACAATAACTGATTATTAGCAAAAAATTGATCACTTTTCTTTCATTTCCAGTGCAATATTTTACTAAGCTCCTACTGACCCTAGGATGCTCCTATAATATTACAGCTTTTGGTGATGAAAAACTTCTGTTGGGGGCAAAGGGCAGACTTTATTCTGTTCAACTGGAGGATTTACTTTAATTTCTGCTCTACCTGTGAAATTCAAAGAACTGTTATTATCAATTGATTGGAGCTTTTGAATGGTTCAAATACTCCTTTAAAAGAGACTACTCAAATCTGCTGTTGTAGACATTTAAAAGAAAGCCATGCACTGCTGAATTACTTCCTTATACTGGTAATCAGGACTTGCTGATTGAATGAATTACCACTGCCTAGAATATTTAATTCAGTTATGCTGTGTTCAGACCCTATCAACGCTTACTTGGATTTCCACAGCGGCCTCTTAATGGCCGTGCTGTCTTATTGCTTGCAAATGCATCCTCCACACAGCCACCTGTGACCAATCTGAAATGCTTATGTGACCATAACCCATCCCAGCTTAAAGCTTTTCAGTGGTTCCCATTGCCAAAACCATGGCAAGAAACTGGACATCACTCTTGACACCAACTTCTCTTTCACTCTCCCGCTCCAATTCAGGTCATTAAATCAAAACAAAACAAACTCTATCCTTTTGTTTTTCTAACTCTCTCACTTGGACTATAGCAAATGCTTTCTGACTAGTTTCCCTACTTGCACTGTCTCTCTCCTGCTCATTTTCTCCTAGGCAGCCAGAGAAATACAATTTTTTCATTCACCACCCCCATGGCCCACCCACAACTTAAAGCATTCTAGGGTGGGAGGCTTTTTGATAAAGACCTGAAAGCTTTGCACAACCCATGTCTCCTCACACACAGCACCTCTCCAGAGCTTGCCCATATATCCACAGGCCTTTTTTCCTGTGCCTTCAAGGCTATCCTTTTTCCTGCATTAGGACTTTCATCCTGTACTTTAGATCCTCTGCCTGAAACTTGCCTCCCTCAATCATCATTATCACTAAATCTTAAAACTGCTCAGGCCCACATACTGCAGTCCAGTAGCACTCTGTATTTTCCACTCTAGCACTCACCATAAATTGTGCTTGTTTATCTTTGCGATTACTTAACTCATTTGAGATTAGAAACTTCACAAGAGCAATAACCTTGTTTGTTTTGCTAATTGTTATAAACTCATTTTCTAGCATTCTGTCTGGACTAGAGTAAGTACTCAATAAATATTGTCTGAATAAAAGGATTATTGTTTCTCAGGCAGTTTTAATGCCACAGGAAAAGCAAGTAGCATCTTTTTGATGTACTAATTTTTCCCAGTGGAAAATAATTCAAAATATTATATTCATGTAAAAATAAACACAATTATATCATAAAGTAGAATGCAAAAAAAAAATCCATAGGTAGAAAAGAAGGAAGGAAGGGAGAAAAAGAAAGGAAGAAAAGGAAAGAAAGGAGCGAAGAGAGGGAGGGAGGAAAACTTAAATGCTTAAATTTAGTTCTTAAGCAAATCCTCTTCCTTCTCTCCTCCTTCCCCACTCCAAGCATATTTCCCACATCTTTATGACGGGAGGTAGTTTCGCAAATTGCCAGAGCACTCTCTTCCTTGACAATTACATTTCAAAAGGATGGCTCCAAGGTCCTTGAGAAAGACAATCCTGGGTTGAAAAACTGACTTGAGGCTTGGAGAAGCAGCAGCCTGGAGTCTGGAGGAAGCCTGTCTAAAGTTTGGTCAAGGTGAGGGAAATGTTAAGGCCATCTTGCTCACCTGCTTGGTTTTCACACACTCTTCCTCTCCATCACACACACACACACACACACACACACACACACACACACACACACGTGCATGCATAAATCTGAAATGAAAATACTCCTGAAAGTGAGTTATTAAACTGACCAAAAATATATTGAAATTTTAAATGAGATCCTAGAGTTGAGGATGGAAATGAGGTCAATAAAATCTACAACCTCTTCTCAAGGTAAATGGCAATCATAAAAGAGTGCCCGGGGTGGAATATGTTAATTAACATTTTCCAAAAGATATTTACTGTCAAATCTGTGAGCAAATAGCTAGAACAAATTAGTAATTTGGGAAATTTTAAAATGCTATCACGTTTCACACTTTTCAACATTACCACCACTATCTCGAATTGCATTTTTATTTCTTTTTCTGAAAGAAACAAACACAAGAATTAATCAGGGCCATCGCTGAGATAAATTAAATGAAGAGATCAGTTATTTCAAGGTATATGAATTTCATGTGGGTAAACACACTGTTTTCAAATAACATTATTCTATGTACGAGAGACTAATGACCTACTGGGGAAAAGCACAGGACAGCCAGTCAGGTGAATTGGACTCCAGCCATAACTTTGTCACTAGTTAGTGCTATAATCCTGGGCAGGCATTTACCTTCTCAAAGCGTCGGTTTTCCCAGATTAAAGAGTTGAACTACCTCATTTGCAAGGTTCTCTATAGATGTAATAAAACTGAGAAAACTACAGCCTTCCTTAAAGCCTTTATGTTCTTGTTTGCTGCCCATTTTTACATAACATTTTTAAAAAGTCAGTATAATTAGCTAAAATTGAAAACTAGATTTTTATACTCAGTCTGAGAAAATATATTAATATCCGAATCTAAATACATGCAGTCAATAAAATAAGATTCACTGTCTATGGAATTGACCGTGCTTCTGACAGAACTCTGTCCAACTACATAACTTCCAGTATTGATAGTTTTGTTCTGAACCCCATGATTCGTTTATATAATTGTCATAATTCTTAGTTTTTAAATTTTAAGCACAATATAAATGCGTGGGGGATAATTACAAGACAAACTGATAAGTGTAAACATATTTTAATCTTTGATCATGATCAAGGAATACCAGTGTTGCAACGGGGCCATTCCATTTATGTGCCCATCTTCTCAGGATTAGAGTGGTCAATGACAAAGGTGACTAATGTCATCTGACCAAATCATTTCATTTGCTTCATTTACATTTAGTGTCTCATCTTTGGTAGATGCTTTCTGTTAAGATTAACTTATGATTCAAAAATCTTCACACAAGCTCAGCCAAGTAATGGTTCTGATTGTAGCTGCTATACCATATGTGGTATTATTGCTAGAGCTGACCATTAAGGCTTTAGGTACATGGTATGCAGGCATGGATTTAGCAAATGCATAATTTTTAAAATTATGTACTAACTCCCACGTGTCCACCCACATGCTATCTCAGACCTTTTTGTCTCTGATCCTCCAGTCTCTTCCTCTGAGGCCCCTTACCAGGGATCTTAGCCATTAGCAAATCTGTATATATTTTCCCCTCAGGCCACTTCTTTCTCAGAGTGGGTGACCAAGTTCTCCGTTTGTACTTCCACCCATTGGAAAGACATTCTCTCTCCACTGATTATCAGCTAATACTGACTGATGATGCTGATAGTAAGTCTGCTGTCATCCAGTTTCAGTTCAAACTCACATATTGAGCCTACCTATCCATGAATCAAGCTTGGACTTTTTTTTCTTTCTTCAGCTGGTCATAGCAAATGCACGCAGTAAGGGGCACTGGTACAACCATCCTGAGTGACATAGGGATCTGGGCCACCTACTCATGTATCCTGCCTGTGCCCTCAGTTGTTGCTTAAACTAAATGTCTAATGTACCACTTTTAATTTATGATCAGCTGCTGCTAAGCCTGGTGGCTTTCTAACACTGTGGTTCTAAGAGAATCCAGCTCTTTATGGGCAGTTCCAAACCAGATACATGGGTACTTGGTGTGTCACGGTCAAGTGTTTCATCTGTATTAGGGCCAAGGATCATGCCAGGAGGTGATTCTCAAATGAAGTACAATTCTCCACTGCGGACGGCATGGCCTTGCTCCAGAATCCCAATACCATACACTGTGATTCTCCCACTGGGGTTTGCCATAAACTTACATTCCATCTTTTCCCACTGCTAACATTTACAATAGTACAGAGCCCGATGTATTATATGACCCAAGAGCTTGGGCTGCTTATTCACAGCCTGGACCAGCTGCAGAGCCCTTTTTTATTCTGGGACTCATTTAAAGCTGGCAGCCTTCCCTATCACTGGCCTTAAGGGCTGGACAATATTTCTATGTGCACACTGTGTTCCAGCCAGAACCTAAAAAGGTCTATAGGTGTTGTGCTTCCTTTCCTGTGATAAGGATTGGAAGATGCATCAATTTGTCTTTTACTTTGCAGGGGATATCTCAAATGCTCCTGACCACTAGACCACTAAAAACTTCACTGAAATTGCAGTTCTCTGAAACGTGTCTTAGCAAGGCTTCCAAAATCCTAGCTAATTGTTTTTTGTACTTCCCAAATCAGCATAATGTTATCGACATAATAAATCAAAGTGATAATCTGTGAAATATCCAGATGATCCAAATCAATTTTGAATATATTATGACAGAGGGTTGGAAGAGTTCATATGGTTTTAGGGAAAAATTGTAAGTGAATATTGATGTCCATTCAACATAAATGCAATTTTCCCTGCTCTTTTCTTATCAGAATTTAAAAAATTATACATTTGCAAAATCCATGTTGGCATACCATGTCCCTGAAAGCTTAATGGTCAGCTCTACCACACATGGTATACCAGCTGCAACCAGAATTATTACTCAGTGGAGCTTATAGTAATCTAAAGTCATTCTCTCGGATCCATTCCTTTTCTCCATGGATAAGAATGGTGAATTAGAGATACATTAGGGCTGCACACTTCTGCAACTTTTAGGTCTCTAATGGTATGCTAATTCTTACCATTCCTTCCTGTCCCCCAGAGATATTTTGATTTACTGTCTTCGTATAGGTAAAGAAAAAGGGTAATTTCAGGGGTTTCCACTTGATCTTTCCCCATAAGTCCAAAGACCCAATATGGGAAATGCTCCATTTGCCGAGTGAAATACCAATTGCATTTTCGGAGACCAGGATTGACCATCAGATACATCTGTGAATGCAGTGAATCCATTTCAAGCTAGACTTTGGCAGGACTCGATTTATCACATGGCCCCTGTAATAACCACTACCTAGAGGGCCATCATGGCTCACTGGATCTCCAGGTGTCAATATCCACTCAAACTCTGTGCTCAACAGTCCTCTGGGTATTTCTTTTTCCTTAGTAATTGGTCCCATGAGTAAATGGTCATAAGTACCTTTGGGGAAGGGCTTGGGAAATAATTATAGTACATCTGTGCTATAGTATTACAGACTTTTTCCTCCTGGGCACGTGGTCCTATAGGGGCCGGGGGAAATTTCCCCTTCACACTCGGAAAGTTCACTGAAAAATCAACTCACAAAAGGCAGATTAACTGGAGGGAAAGCATACAAATTTATTTAACGTGTACATGAGAGCCTTCAGAATAAAGACCCAAAGATGCAGGGGAAATTTTTATGCTTAGGTTTAACAAAGTATGGACAGTCATGTAAAAATATGATTGGACAAAAAGAGTATGCTCTAATGCTAATAGACTGAGTGGGGAAACCCAGCAAGGTCTGTCAGGGTAGATTCTTCTTGATCTCTGTGTATCATTTCTTCCTTCTGGGTATGGGGCAGGACCCTCTCTGGAATGGGGGGGTCTCATGACCTGCAGTCAAACAAGGTAGACATAATTTCTTTATGGCCAGTTTTTACACAGAAAGGTAAAGGGAGAGTTAGGGTAGTATTTTAGGTTTTATGGCTGGCTTTGGAGAACAGGGGTTCTGGTTTAGATGACCCACTTTAGGGAAGAGGGAGTCTAGTTTCTATGGCAAGCCTTTGGGGGGGCTGAGAGACAGGAGGGTAGGAGAAGGTCAGAGAAAAACTTTTGCCTCTGAGGCTTCTTCTGAAGCCTTAATTTTAGTGTGTTGTTTTCTGAGTCCCAATAGTCACCTCTTCAGTCAGTGGATTCTGGAACTCAAAATTGGTTTAGGTTTGAGAACTGGCAAAGGACAGAAACTTTGTATTGAGACCACTGTCCTCCCCGCAGAAGGTTTTCATAAAGGAGATCTGAGAGGGGCACTTCCACAGCCACCAAAGCAGATTATTTGCAAGAACCCACTATAAAATATGGAAAAGTAGGCTAGAGAAATTTAATGTCAATTAAGGCTTAAGACTATTGGAAAAATTGGAGTTAGGTTTAGAATTAGAAATCAGTGTACTTCAATTCCATTTTGGCTAGTACTGAACACTTTTTTGTTTAAGTATAATTTTGTTTTTCTGTCTATTTCTTATACAAAATATGATACTGTATATGCATAGTTCGCCCTTTTAAACAATTTATACAAAGAGAATGCTAAAAACTCTAAGATAAATTATGTTGGCCCAGTGCCTTCTTAGTTGATGGGTAAACAAGAAAAACAGACCTTTTAAACTAAATCATTTTAGATAGCTCGATGGTCTTTTAATGTGGGGAAAAAAAGTGGCTTAGCCTGGTGTAAACATGCTTTTGATTTCTGAATTTCAACATTGGCTTTTAATGATGGTGCGGTATACTTTTAGCAGTGCTTGAAATGCTTCCTTAGTACATACTTCAAAGGAATGCTCAGAGCTGCTGCCTTTGCAATTGTTTAGTGGAATATGAAAGTATGTCTGCTCTTAGGGAAGAAAAATATCCCAGGGCCCAGATACATTTGACATATGTAATTAATACAAATTATGATTTTCACTGAGGTCTAGGCCCTCACTTGCAATCTATCTAACCTATTGCCCTTTTTATCAATATGTGTTTTTTATATTCTCTCCTGTCCTTTGTCCTATTTTCATAGTGTCTTCATCATAATTACTACCACCAATAATATTACCAAAAGTCACTATTAAAAGTATTATTTTGCCTTCAATGTGTTGAACATTACTCAATGTGAGCTAATGTTCCCACTGTCCTGCACACAATAGGACAGAGTCAGGACTGAGGATCAAATACTCACAAGTTAAAGCAAAAAACTCAAACTTATAGCTATTCTCAGAAACATCAAGACTGAATATTGGAGTCTTGAGTTAGAAGATGAGAGAGGCCGGGCACAGTGGCTCGTGCCTGTGATCCCAGCAGTTTGGGAGACCGAGGCAGGAGATAGCTTGAGGTCAGGGGTTCTAGAGCAGCCTGAGCAACATAGAGAGACATCATCTCTATAAAAAATAGAAAAATTAGTTGGGTGTGGTGCACATCTGTAGTCCCAACTACTTGGGAGGCTAAGGCAGGAGGTTCACTTGAGCCCAGGAGTTAGAGGTTTTCAATGAGCTAAGACGACACCACTACACTCTAGCCTGGGCAACAGAGTGAGACCCTGTCTCAAAAAAAAAAAAAAAAAAAAAAAAAAAGAAGAAGGAGAAGGAGAAGCAGTAGGAGAGAGAGAGAGCTTATGGAAAATTTTTGCTTCCTGTCATCATGAAATTCAGCCTGGCTTGGGCATGGGCAGCCCTGACACCCATGCAATGTGAACTATTTTTGTGGAAGCTGTTGTGAGATCAGGAAATGAGAAGGAGACCAAGCAATCCTGACGGTGGAGATTGATCTCTCAGCATCTCAATTAGTGTCCCCATAGTCCCTGAATATTTTTGAATCAGGAATTTTTTTAAAGTGCAACAAATAATTTTAAGACATTCACCTAAGGAGCAAAGTTAATTATTACTCAATGGTGTTTTATTTCGTGATGCTTAGAACTCATTATTAAGAACTCTTATCAAGCTGTAGATGCTTTCTTACTACAGTTACTTTTTCTCCCTAAAATATGCTGTCAACTTGGCATTAAAAAAATTATTTTTCTCCCTCACCTTCTGGACTCAATAGAGCAGTTCATTTGATAAAGGAAGACACATTCCCAAGCATTTTAAAGAAAAATGCATTTTACTTTAAAAATCCTATTTCAATATTTTAAAATCTTTTATTCAATAATTAATCTCTCTCCACAAAACCGGCTTACTGCTTCTGATTGCCCTTTTTTAGGGTAAAAAGCATGAATTATGTCATATTAGTTTGAATTACTGACTACCAGAACTAGCCTACTACAAAAGGAAGAGGTTGAAATAGACTGGAAATTCCAGATCCATCTTTATTTAAAGCTGCTAAGGCTTCCCCTGCTCCAGCATTTGTGAATCATGCCCTCTGCTGGAGACCCATGAGTTCAATTTAATAGATACAGCATGAGTATATCAAGTGCACTAAGAAGGATTCAATGATCCCAACGAATGGAGAAGATGCACAGAATGTGTGCTCGGCAGTCCCTGGGAGATGAGAGCCTTTCTACTGTGATCTATTTATGTTTCATCTCTTAAATGACTAATAAGCCTAAGTCAGATTTTTCTGATAGCTTTGGGTCCTCAGCTTTCTGCATTCATCATTTCCCGTCAATAATGGCAAAATCTGTATTTAAAGTGTTTTAGTTTTTTCCCTACCTGTACAGATCCATAGGTAGATCTATAGGTAGAGGATGTATATCCCATACAAATATACCCTTCTCATCTTCCCCCTCCAATATTTTGTAGAGAATTTTGTTCTCCACAAAAGCTCTCTTTATGAAAATAACATAGTAGTATAGTAGAATTGGGGAGTCCCCAGTTGAAAACAAAATTGTATTTGATATCAACCCAAATCAATGCCTTATACCCTTCAACACCACCAATACCCAACTCTCGCTGTCCTAAAAGGGTTCCCAGAGCAGTTCCTGTGGAAAACAGAAAAGTAGGCTGTTCGGTTTTTCAGAAACATCCCAATACTATTCCTCTGCATTTTATGCCCAAAAAAGGAGCACAATCTCTATCAACATAAGAGATCATGTTTTGGAAAATTCGGATGTACTAAAATCCATTTCTTTTCTTTTCAAATCTCTATTAGTCTGGATTCTCCAGAGAAACAGACCAATACGTGTGTGTGTGTGTGTGAGAGAGAGACAGACAGAAAAAGAGGTGATAGATAGATAGACAGACAGACAGATTTACCACAAAGAATTGGCTCACACAATTATGGAGGCTGAGAAATGCAAGATCTGCAGGTAGCAGGCTGGAGTCTCCGGAGAGCAGGCAGTGTGGTTCCAGTGTGACTTTGAAGACCTGAGAACCAGGAGAGCTGATGGCATAAATTCCAGTCTGAGTCTGAGTTCAAAGACAGAAATAGACCAATGTCCCCACTCAAAGACGGTGAGAGAGAAAGAATTCTTTCTAAGACTTTTATTCTGTTTAAGCCTTGAATGGATTGGATGAGGCCCACCCACACTGGGGAGGGCAATTTACTTTACTCAGTCTATTGATTCAAATGTTAATTTCATTCAGACACACCCTCACAGACACAGCCAGAAATTATGCTTTTTCTGGGCACTCCTTGTTCCATTCAAGTTGATACATAAAATTAGCCATCAAAAGTCTACCCCCTGTCAATTAGCACCTATACATATCTCCTTAAGCCATATTTCATCTCTGGATAAAGACAACAACAAAGTCATAATTCCATCTAATATGATACGACTACCCTGCACACAACTGGAATGCACTAACTCCTTTCCTTGAAGAGGAGGTAAAGTCCTTGAGTAATGTTTAGTTTGATCCTTAATAACCTATAACTTAAACACTAAGATATAAAATGAACAATACCTCAATACTATAATATAAAGACAGTACATCTTATGTTACATGAAAAGGCAATGAGAGGGAAGAAAACAAAGAGATATACAAGGTCTGTCCAAAAAGTATCCGGCCATTGTTAATATAATGAGAATGGTTAGTGCAACGTTGATGTAACCTGGCAGGCACAGGGAGTGGCCTGGGATGCGCATGCGTGAATGACGACAACTTCACTGTACTGGTCAGTGGGATGCTAGACGGGGTTGAGTGAGCATGTGTGCTGTGTGGCTGGCTGTCACATTCAAAATGACTGAGCGAGTAGAGCAATGAATCCGCATCAGATTTTTCAAGCTTGAACATTCCTCTGCAGAAACTATTCGGATGATTCAGAAGGCTTTCAGGGACGATGCAATGAGTGCAGCACAAATAAACGTGTGGCACAAACACTTCAAAAATGGTTGAGAATCTGTTGAAAGTGATCCACGTTCTGGAAGGCTGCAGCGAGAACCCCTGAGAATGTTGAACGTGCACAGGTTAGGTTAAGAGACGCTGGGAATGTTAGGTAACTAGCTAGGATCTCCAGCTCTTCTAGGGACAAGGGCGCCCTGTCTTGGCGCTGCCTTGAGCAGTTGCCCTACCTGGGAAGAAGGATAACGGTGGGCACTAATTAGTCAAATGGACTAAATCCCCTAGGTTAAAGTTCTGATGGTTTTCCATTGCTCTTAGGATAGTTCCTACAAAGGATAATGTGATTCAGCTCCAGCTTAACTTCTTCTTTCATTATGCTCTCCTGCTCTCCTTTTCCCTCTCCGTTGCAGCCATGCTGACCTTCCAATTTCTAAAAAAAAAAAAAAAAAAAATTTCCTCCTGCCCCAGGACATTTGCCCAGGCTATTTTCTT